>JABUQX010064331.1:57500-76323 GCA_015478945.1 Trachelipus rathkii | reverse complement strand
TAACCTGACTTATGTGAAAAAGGAGAACTCTGTACAGCATGTGGGGTTGCCGCATAAGGATCTTACATTATAAGAGTAAAATGCTCTGTTACTTAATTAACCTATAATATAGTAAGTAGTTTGAGACTAGTAGTTCTGGAATAAGGAAGTATATTAACCCTAAAGAGTAAGAATGTGTTTCAATCAAGTGAGACCACATCTTCAGGGGAGTGATGTTACGGTGGCAACATACAATTGTAAATAAATTGTCAGTGAAATCTGGAAACGAGAGTAGAGGTGGGTTGGAGTGGTGTGGGAAGAAAGGGGGTCAAAAAATGAGAATATACGGGCCATTGGTAAAGTTACTGAAATTGAGCATTGGATTGTCCATATAGTTTTAATAACGGATCGTATATATTAAGTCGTTTCGTATTAATGCAGCGATGTTAATATAAGTGGTGAGTGTGTGCTGAGGTATAGAATCTATAAACTGACCAGGATCTGAAGAATAAAAGAGTGGTATTGAAGTTCTAAGTATGAATGAGAAATGCTTGGAGGTAAAGAAATGTGAGAGTGTGGCATATAGAAGCTCAAGATAGCTAAAAGTGTATATAAATATGGAAATAGATAAGGCGGAGAGATTTTAGTATGATTGAGTGAGTATGTTATATGTGCTACAACTGAGGTACTAATGGAATGAACCCTTACATTAATTGATGAGATTGACCATAGTTGAAGGGTCCGTCGTGGTCGCAGTGAGGCCATCTTAGAAATGAGATCTTTTACTGACTGAGACGATGTAAAGTATGTGACAAATTATACAATTAAAAAAGTAAAGTATAACAAATTTATTCTTACTTTATCCCTATAATATTTTCACTCAATTCATTATTGTTTCAATGTAAAGATTTTAAGAAATCCACCATTACCTCTACCATTATCGCTAAACACACCTATGTTTATCTTATATATATACTCTATCACCAATCAGATCCTTATCTGATATCCACTCAACTCACTCTTTTCGAGAATCCATATAAATATCCTAGCTATATATCTATTTTCACATCAGAGCACTCCATAATAATACACTAAATTATCCCCTAAAATTTCCTAATCAGTTACTCATTAAGATAATGTTGTTAGTGGTATTAGTGAAGATAAGGGGTAAATGAGATAAATAAATGAGTAGATACGTTGAGGATGGTTGTCGAGATCAAGTGCCCTCTCAAAAGCGGGTTGGACCGCGGTGGACGGATTACGTGCTGGGTTCGCGACTTACACGCCGCTGGGCACGAATCAGAGGTGTAGACGCCTGTTGCTCGGGTCCCACTATCCGTGGAATAAAAAAGATAGGATTGAGTTAGCGAGGGTAAAGAGGGAATGAGCGCTGGATAGAGAGGGAAGAAAATGATGGCAATGTGCTTCGACGATTGTACGGCGCCGGAGAATAAAAATAGTGCATAATCTGGAGGCTGTAGTCAGGAGGGGAGATTACTGCTGAAGGAGGCGCGCGGGAGCCGGGCTACTGGGATATTGCTCGACCACGCCAACACTCGTGTCTAGGAGCGAGCACCCGTACTTACTTGGACCGGACAGGAGAGTCAGCGAGTGAGAAGTGTACCGTCTATCGAGTCCGCAGTGATAAGACTCTTTTGGTGGTTAAAGAAATACTGTACTATGCAGACGTGTGTTCTCAACACAGATTAAGTATAAAGGAGTGTTGGGCAGTCAAGTATGCGGCTATGATTAACTTATGTATGAGAGTAAAATTTGACGATCATAATTCCTTTACTAGAACGGAACTGTTATGCTGTGGTATCAGCGAGTATGCAAATTGTTAACGCACTTTGACCCTCCATGTGCGTTGGGAGAGAGGACAGGATGTGTATGATGATGAAGATGAGGTATTGAGATAGGGAGTTTAGTTATAGAGGTGAGGAGTTATAAATAGAATAATTGAGAAGTATAAGAAGTTTATGATTATTATTACTAGAGAATTGATAGATATATAGTACCGGAGGTACGTATAGTACGAAGGAATTAACACTACATGGGTCTAGATAAATTATTAATATCAGTTAGGTATACCAAGTACTTAGTCCACTCAATAGTTATAATAGCTAAGTAATAGTATAAGTATAAATAATATTATAATTATAAATTAAGTTGTAGTGATCTTCATAAGTTGGTGTTATGGGGCTGTCTTGTTACAACTTTGGGCATGAAGATAGGCCGGATAGGCATAAAGATCTAGTGATGAAACGATGCAAGTATGGGCCCAAGATATATCTTTTTGTGCTACCAGACAAACGCCACGATGCCGACCCGCGGGCCAGACCTCACAGTGATAGGAGTGCATGGAAACTATGTATTATTGCAATTCTGTGCGATTAGACTATTGTAACGCTGGACGAGTGACACTAGTTATGCGTTTTCGAGAAGAGCGTGAGGACTGTAGCGTCAAGCCAAGAATTATTGCGAGTACCACTTTTGCCTATATCGTGTTGTTCAGATCACCCTAGCCACGCAGGATAATAGTCAGAACGAGGAGTAGACGATCGACGTACTATTGACTGGACCCCAATTATCAATTGTGTTGGGAGGAGGGATGAGCAAAAGAGATATGGCCCATCACGAGAGTGCGAGAGTAGTGTCGCTTTGACGTGTCGTGAAGTTATGCCGACTAAGTGGACGTGTTGGATGAAAGTTATACGCGCGGACCTTATATAATAAGTGCACTAGGCAATCCATACCCGTATCCTAATGCGCACCGCGAAATCAGCTAAAAGTCGCATCGAGCACTCTCGTGTTAAGAGAGGTCGTGAATCAGACCGAGAGTAGAGATATTCTGAACTTCTAGTCTATCATATTTCGGCGCGATATAACATATAAGAATACTGGTTATTGTGAACATGGATATGCAGAGGGTAAAAATCTGATTGAGAGAGATAGAAGAGGTAGACCGATGCTCGCACTGAATGAATTTAAGAAAAAGGAGGCTGGAGATTTTGTATATATAGTAATGCGCTACTGTGACATGAGAATGACAAAGAATCCTGCACACACGGAAGAGTAGAATGAAAGATTCGCAATGTTAGGTATGGCGTGGTGGGATAATATGTTGTGCATTGAGCGTAGCGTTTGTGTGGAAATGAATGAGAGAGGAAGGATGGAAGGGAGTATCGATCAGATTTAGTGATTGAGAGTGACCATGTGGGGTACGGGAAGGCATGTAATGGTGAAGACTTCTAGATGTAAGGAGGTCGCGCTCAGAATATGTGCCATAATGGTTTAATATTTTCAGAAAGTGTTTGAAAAGGTCAAGGTTGATGGATGAATTGGTGACGTAATGAAATGGTCCATAGTAAGGGAAACGTTGAGAACAAGAAAGATAACTATTTTTATTGGGAGTAACACGCATGAAATTGATTTGTTCAAAGTGAAGACGGGGAGTAGATGGGCTCAGAGAGCTGTCAGATTGATAAGCCTCTCTGGAGGAGGGAACATGAATGGTTTGAGATAGGGTGATAGAACAGAAAGAGGAGATGCGCTAATAGGACAGTGTGTGTCTTTGGAGTGGCGGGAGATAAATGAGAATGGGGTAAAGGGAATGGGGCAGGAGTTATAGAGACTTTCTCGTTGGAATGAGAGAAGGTATGATGATGTTGAGAGGTAATACTTTCTTTAGAACCATACCGAGGAGAAGTGGATTCATAAGAATCTAGGAAGCTAAGACGTTATAGGTAGTAGGCCTAGCAAGATGTGGGTAATCGAACGTGAAAAGAAAAGTATGATTGATTGAAGTGTTGGTAGAAGAAAGGAAAGATGTAATGAAGGTCACAATTGTGATTTGGATGATTAAAGAGTAATATACAATTCACGGAGGTTTAGGGGGAAGGGATTATCGAGATCAATTAATTTGTTTCTTATGTAGAGAAATTAAGGAATAGTGGGGCTTGGGATAGGAAAGGAAGGTGATACAAAAGGAAGTAGGTTAAGAGAAAAGAGTGAGAAGGTTAAGAGTGAGCACAAGCGAAAAACGACTAAGTATGGTACAGAGCGCTCGCCTAGGTGGAGGAAAATAATGTACAGGCACGAGGTGAAATGATGAACTAAGGTATTGGTGAGTTCACTGAGAGAATAAAAATCTGGGGGCAAGAGGATGAGAGGAAGAAAAATATGGTTGTTAGATGGAGGCCGAAGGGAAGTAGATAGAGTAGAATGGCATGGGTATAGAAGAATATTGGAAGCCGAGAGATAGTTAACAGTGGCGATAGTGGTGGATATGAAGAGTGATAGGGAAGAAAAGAACGGTTAAGGAGTAAGATAAAAGATAGCTGGTTTATGAATGTACTAAGAAAATATGGGTACAGAAAAGACAAGAGTTATGTAATTAGACTGGAGAACTTAAATAACCTCAAAGGAAAAAGAAAATACTAACACAGGTGTATAGCGTAGGAAGAAAGACCATAGAGAGTATAAAAATGAACTAATGATTTGGAAAGGAGAGAGTATGAATAGAGGACATTACGCAAGGAAAAGAAAATGAATATCCTTGGTGGGAAAGAAAAAAGCACCCCGGTGAAAAAAAGAAAAGGGAAAAGACCAGACGGTAAAAAGGTTTTTTTCAGAATGAGATATAGAGGGAGAATCGTGAGCCCTTAGCGACTAATATAACGAAGATCTGCTAAAGTGAATATGGGATAGGTGCATTTTAGAGTACAACTAATGAAGAGATGGAGAAGTGTATGAGAGGAGTGTGAGGACACTAGAGAGACTTTACGAGAAAATCTGCACATATTAACAGTATGATTCAGAGGTGATAAAGCTGAAAGTGTGTGATGGGTTTGAATGGCTGGCGAAGAAGAAAAATAGGTATTAGTTGGAGGATAGAGGTTATTAGTAAGGAGAGGTAATGGGTAATAGGAGTGAGAAAGTTGAAGGAAATGGTAAGAGCGGTACTGACGATGATAAGGAGGTATATGATGAAATTACATGAGTACGAAAAATAATGATCAAGGAACGGAGGCGAGATGGTGATTGATTGGATTTGGAAGCTGTAGTGAGAATCATAAAGCTGTTAATAAATAGCAGGGGTAATGTTACCAAAGGAAAGTGGATAGGAAAGCGGTAAGTCACGTACCCCCAGTTATAGTAGTAGGGTAGAGATGGAGTGGGAGCATAGAGAGGGAGGAACTTTGTAGGAGAATTTAGGGGAAATGGTGAGAGTTTATTGAGTATTGTAGGGGATGGGTGAGAGATGCTGGGTGATAGAGGATTTGAGTGCGAAAGAGTGCGTCGGAAGTGACTGAGAGAAGGACTGAAATTGGTTGAAGATAATCTATGTGCGCTCTAGTAGGTAGGTAAGTATAGGATGATAGTGGACCTCGAAAATCTTTACATTGAGAGATGTTAGCAAATTGGATTGAGAAAAAGAGTGAAGGGGAGAAAGAAGAAGATAAATTGAGTATTTAGGTTTTATGATATATGCGACAGGCTGTATGCTCAGACGTTAATAGGGAAGGTTTATTGCAGGTGTTTAGTGATATATGGTGTTGTGGTAGGCTTCTGAATGGAATCAAAAGTATGTATGAACGATAGTGAAGCGTGTGTAAGACAATAAATGGTGTCAATGGTGATTGGGTTAGGATTAATAGCGGAGTAAGAACAAGGGTTGTGTTATCTCCCTTGGTTATTCAATTTGTATATGATGGGGTTAAGAATTCGAGGTGGGGTTGGCAGGAAATGGGGTGTTAGGATGGTGGAGAATGGAGATGAGTGGGGGGTGCCCTACCTAACTAATATGCGGATGATTTTGGTTCTGTGTGGCGAATCTGAAGAAAGTTTGAGCGGATTGGTAGAGAATTTGGCAGGGTGTGTAAAAGGAGGGGCTTGAAAGTAAACGTGGATAAGAGTAAGATTATGGTGTTGAGTGAGAGGACAGCTCTCAGTGTGAAGTTATGTTAGATGGTGAGGAGCTGGACAAGTGTCTGAGTTTAAAATATTTAGGATATATGTTGGATGGAAAGGGAACGGACGATGCAGAGTGTAGTAGGGGAGTTGTGAATGGCAGGAAGGAGGCGGTGCAGATTAAATCGTTGGTGAATGTAAAGGGACTAAGTCTTAGTGTGCAGTGTCTTACATGAAGGGTATGTTGTTACCTGGTGTTATTGTATAGTAGTGAGACTATGGTCTGGAATAGAAGTATAGATCTAAAGTTCAATGTGTCAGATGGACAATCTTAGGGGGCGTGTTAGGTTGGAGAAGAATTGATAAAGAGAGGAATGAGTATATTAGAGAGAGGTGTGGTGGTAAGAAAGGGGTAAATTGAAGAGAATAAATGAAAGTGATGTTGAGTGGACTTGGTCATGAGGGGAGAAGGATGAATGATTAGTCGTTTTTGTTAACGGGATGTATAGTGGGCGAGTGCGTTGTGGAACGCGACCGGCTGGGAGAACCGAAAGAAAAAGTGGATTTGAGTCAGTAAATCGAATGTTTGAAGGAGAGAAATGTGGCTTGGTAGAGGCGAGAAGAAAGGTGTAGATGACAGGAGTGAATGGCGGGGGATTGTGAGGGGGTCATGGTTGTGAACCAGCATGAAAGCCAAGGGAATGAACCCTTACTATGTGACGATCTACCATAGGTGAAGGGTCCATCGCCTGTCCATGAAGCTTTAGTGGTGGATTTTCTGACGTGTCGATGGTTTCCCACTAAGTTAATGGGTACTGAGGGGGCGTAACCTGGGCTTCTCCCAATTCGACTTGTGTCATGTTTCTCTCTACTGCTTTTTCTTAATTCCGATGCCCCGTCGCGCACCTTAAATAGCACCCATTTCTAATGGGAAAACTATAAGGAAGATGAAGAAGAAGAAGAGAATAAAAATTATATATAATATTATATATATATAGGAGTATTATTTAATATATATATATTATTATAAAAAGTATTATAATAGTAATAGTATATAGAATGGAATATATATATATATATATATATTATGTATATCTAATATATATATATATAATATATTAATATATATGTATATGTATGATAATATAAATATATATATATATATATATATATTTAAGTAATGTTGTTTCTGGTTGTTACCGGTGTTAATGTATAGTTGAAAACAATGTTGTAGAATAAGCGGTATAGATCTAAGGTTCAAGCTGTTCAGATGGATAAAGTTAGGGGGATGTTGATGCGAGAACAATCGATAAAATGACTAATGTGTTAGGGAATTGTGTGGTGAGAACAAAAGTGATAATGAGAGAATAAATGAGTGTATAATGATGGTTTGGTCATATGGAAAGGATGAATAGTCGGTTGGTAAAGTGGATGTATAGTGGTGAGTGCAGGGAATCGACTGGCTGTTAGACCAAAGAAAGAGTGGATTGAGTAAGTATATGAAAGTTTGAAGGAAAGGAATGTGAGTTTAGCGAAGGCGGTGGAAAAAGGCGAATAATAGGAATGAATAGTGGGGTTCTGTGATGCGGTATGGTTGTGGGTCGCCTGGTCCATGTGGTCAACCCAACATTGACGAGACACCACTGTGAGAGTCCATCGCAGTGCTCAAAAGCCCTTGGATTAAATTTTTTTCAGGCTGCGATGAGTTTTCATTTAAGGGTATGGACTTATCCAATTTCACAAAGATCATCTATTCTGCCTTAATGGACTGCATTTTATTCCTATTCTTTTGCCCTGTTGAGTTCCATGCCAGTTTATACAGATGACTCCAAATCGGAGTGGCATGGGGGCTTCTGAGATTTTCCTGATCGCAATGTCATTCACACACTCCTATTTCATGCTTTCGTTTTTAATCATGCGAAAATTCTATGCTGAGCCAGTTGTATTAGCACTTTCCAAAATTCTGTCCCTCTGTCCCTCCCTCGTATATTGTTCACTCTGATTCCCTGAGAAGCATTTCAAGCATTGACGATTGTACTAATAACCAACATGCCATTGATTATATTTGTGCAACGTTTTCTACAACTTCTCCACTCAGGTAAAAGCAGGTAACATTTTGCTTAATCCTATGTCACATTGGTATTGCAGGAAATGACTGATGATCTTCTAACCAAGGAAGCCTCTGTAACTCTACAAGCCCATCCCGTATACTTCCCGTCCGTTTTAAAACAGAACCGCATTTCCCCTACTGACTTCCCTCCTCACATCCTTTGAGAATTCATGTTATGTTGGTAGGAGTGCTAGGAGACATAACAGGGGAACAAAATTCCGAATCATCAACCAACGCTAGGGGATTGGTATTCTTCGTACCGTCGCAGCCGTTACCAGGAGGTGGTGATGACTCTCCCAGGTACTGGCCATTCTATCCTCACTCAAAGTCACTATATTTTCAGGTATTCTCTCCAGTTCTGTCGCCTCGTCACCTTCTCTTCCTTACATCATATTTTCCTGAACTTCACTGTCCTAGCCATTGTTCGCAATAAATACTTCGCCTCTTTATTTCCGGTGTAAGCTGCGAACCCCACACTCAATCTGATGGAGGTATAGGGAATATAAAGAAAGATATAATATATATATATATCATATATATATTATATATATAATATATAATAGTAGAGATATAATAATATATATATATATAGGTATATATATAATATATATATATATATATATATATATATATATTATATATATATATATATATATATATATATATATATATATATATATATATATATATATATATATATATATATATATATATATATATATATATATATATATATATATAATATATATAATATATATATATTATATATAATATCTATTATATGATATATATATATATATATATAACTAAACATAATCATATTTTAAAGTTTCACTTTTTCTTTTTTTAAATAGAGATCAAAGTGCAGGACACATTACTGAATATACACCCGATTGACATATTTTGATATCCTAGGTACTTCAATGTAGAGATGGGTTAAATTAAAGTTCTCAGTGGTTAAATGTTTAATGCATTTGTGTGCGATTGAATAAAAGTGTATTTTCCACTAAAAATTTTAAACTCGGATTTAGTTCTAAATTTATTTCCATGATATAAATTTAATCTTAAAAGAATATTTCGGCACTAACTTGTCTTAAATCCTCAGAAGGCGAGTGAAGCTGTGACACAAGAGCTTTCATGAAACTCCGAAATGAACAAAGAAGGGCCTTGTTTGTCCCATCACCAAAAGTTAAATTTGTCAGTGCCATTCCAGCATATCTATTTTAAAAAATAACTTTCAATTAAGATGATTTTACTCATAACCTTAAAAATAATGTTAATGATAAAAAAATTTCATCAAAATTTATAAAAAGTCAACCTATACATCCTTTTCCTCACTATGAGGTCACTTGGAGCCATTATTAAAAAAGCAGTCAATATGTATAAAAATACAACATAACTTTTCAATTAAAAAATGTCCCACATTTTATTACCTTCTTAGACTGGTGCAGTACTGATCTGCAGTTTGAGAGCCATGGGCCTCGTGATCTCTTCTAATAAGTTCGGCGATGGCATGCAAACCTCCCAAGGCACACATTGCATGTCTGTGCTCTTCGTCAAAGGAAAGCTTCATTAGAGCGGCCATAGCTGGTCCAGGATGCCGGTCCATCGAGTCTTCCAATAAAGGACCTCGTCCAGCACACAATCTTTCCAATTTTTCCCATAACGAATCTGAATAATCTCTCAATTGCTCGAGGAGTCTTAAAACTCTGAAAATATATGATATGACAATATATATATATATATATATATATATATATATATATATATATATATATTATATATATATATATATATATATAATAATTATATATATAGTATATAATTTATATAATATATTATATTATATTATATATATATAGTATTATATATATATATATTATATAATATATATATAATATATATATATATTATATAATATATATAATATATATATATTTTATTTTATTTATTTATTTATTTTACCACCACAATCGGGGGAAAGGTTACTAATTTTATGTTTTTTCCCCGACCAGTGGGCCCATACAATGTGGAAAGGTGCACAGTTATCAGGGTGATAGTAACCCCAGCCTCAGTCTGAACCAAGTCAAGATATTCTAGCCATCGGTGGGCATGGCTAGGCTCTGGACTCGCAGACCTACTGTGCGTGAGGCGAATAGGAATGTAGGTGTCAGTATGTGTATTAAAAGGTTGTACCGTTGTATGTGTTGGCTATGGATGAGTGAAGGTTGAGGGTATTGGAGATTAGTGTATTAATACGACTATTGCCGTAAACTGTAATGATTACAGAATCTCCTACAAACGGCAATTTTCGTGTCCGTCCTGGTGACTAGTCGAAGTAGCAAAATCCCGTTGACGAGGCACATCGAACTCCACGACCCTTAAGCGTGGAAACGCACCCACTTAACGCATCTATATATATATAATATAGTATATATAATATATATATATATATATAATATATATATATAATATTAATATTATAATATATATTATATAATATACATATATATATATATATATATATAATATGATATATATATATCAACATTTTTGTTAATGAGTGCATCTTTTATCTTCTCTTTTGCGTTCATATCCTTTACACACTCATCCTCCAAGCAACATATTACTAACCACCATTTATCCACATATCACAATATAACATGATTAAATCATGACCGACTCCTTCTAGAACTAACACCTCAGACACATCCCTCTACACAATATCGCCTATGTTGTGGGAGAGAAAGAATTACCCACATCGTATGTCTGCGTGTCGTAGAAAGCGACTAAGGGACGGTGGTAGTTTGGGTTGGCTGCCTTCTACACCATCTATCTCTTCGCCAGGAATGCTAATGCAATCCTCGGAAAGGGTCGTGATCGCCGTAAACCGGCCTTCAATCTTTCGGCGAAATTGTATGAATGGTATGGGTAAATGGAATGTCAGAGGAATAAATGTTGAAGCGAGAAGAAGGAGGAGGTGCATGGATGTAATTTAGAAGGGGCAAAATTTGATTTTGCTCGCTTGAGTTAGAAACAAAAAGGAAAAGAAACGGTGACAAAATGAGTGGTGTGGTAGTGGTGTGGTGTGAAATGTGTGTGTGCTGGTGTGGAAAGGAATGAGAGAGGGAGGAGAAGGAGTTGCAATTTGGATGAGTGACCTGTGGTACATAGCTATGGTAGACTTTGTGTGTGTGTGAGTCCTAAAATTCTAATGACTTAAATGTAAATTTGAAAAGGTCAAGGTATGTGTGGTTTGTGACGTATGGTCCATCTGAGGGAAACGTTGGAGAGAGAGTAACTATTTTTGGGATAATCTGAATGATGTTCAGGATGGGGTGAGTAGGAGCTTCCGATTGATAGTGTTGGGGGACCCGAATTGGTTGGATAGGTGATTCAAAAAGGGATGGTATAACAGGTGGTTTTGGGGTGTCGGGAGATAATGAGAAGGTAGGAAGGTGAATTGATTTCTGTGAAGAGAGAGGTTATGTGTGTAAGTAATACTTTCTTTAAACACAAGAGTATCCAAAAGTATACTAGAGTTGGTTGTAGGTAGGATGGTATTGAGGTGAAAAGTATGATTTAAATTTTGTGTTGGTGAAGAAGATGTGTGAAGTATGTGTTGGATGTTAAATCAGTAAGGGGTTTAGGAATGGGTTTATGATCATATGTTGTTCTATGTAAAATTAAGTTAGTGGGGGATTGATGGAGGAGGAAGGGTGATACGAAAGGAGAGTGTGTAAAATTAAGAAGTACAGAAAGTTAAGTGAACAAGACCATAGAGGACAAGTATGTAAGCGCTCGCTATAAATCGGCGTTGAATGTGAACAAGTTGTAACTTGAACAAATCTGGGGGCAAAATGAAGGAAGCAATTGTTAGTATGCAAAGGAAGTGTGTGGATTGTGCAAAGGAGGAAGTAAAGAATGTTTAACAGTGAATGGTAGGGGAATGAAGAGGTAATGAAGAGCGGTTAAGGTAAAAACAGAAGCGTGGTTGAATGTATTAAAAAGCAAATGATTGAAGTTTCAAAGAAAAGATTGCTTGGAAATATAAGGAGAAAATAAAATACTAAAGGGCATACATAGAGAAACAAGAGGTAACATGAAAGGAGTTTGTTTAAGGAGGCCATGAATGGGGACTTACAAGGGAAAAGGAAGCTCTTCTGGAGAGGAAGGGCAAAAGGTTAAGAATGAGAATAAGGGGAATCTGCTTAGAATAATGAATAGGGATGGTGCTTTTGTAACTGATGAATTTGAATGTGAAGGGAGTGTGGAAAAAACACTTCGAAATACTGCACATATTAACAGTAATGAAAGAGGTGATAGTGAATTGTGTGGGTTTGATGGTGCAGAGAAGGAAATAGGTATTTTGGGATGAGGTTATTAGAGTAAGGAGGAGGTATGGGTAGAGTGAGAAGTTGAAGAATGGTAAATCTGCGCGTATAGATGAATACTAGTGAAATGAATCAGAACAAGGCGAGACATGGTGATTGATTTATTGGAAGTTGTGTAATAAAGCGTTTATGGAGGGTATATTTCCAAGGGATTGGGAGGAGAGCGGTAATAGTACCCTTATATAAGGGGTAAGGGAGAAAGGGAAACTGTAGAAATTTAGGGGAATTAAGTTTATGGAGTGTTGTAGGGAAGGTATATGCTGGTATTTTGGTCGAGAGAGTGCGTCGCTGAGTGACTGAAGGACTGATTGGTGAAGACAAGGTGCGTTTTAGGAGTGGTAGAGGATGTGTGGACAAATCTTTACATTGAAACAAACTATGAGAAATTGAGGGAGAAGAAGAATAAATTGTAATTATGTTTTATGGATTTATGGATTTGTAACAGGCGTATGATAGAGTTAATAGCGACTATATGGCAGGTGTTAATGATTATGGTGTTTTAGGTGGTGAGGCTTCTGAATGAAATTAACAGTAATGTTAAAGGAATATCGCGTGAGGGGTGTGTAAGAATACAATGGTGTCAAAGGTGATTGGCTTTAGTATTAATAGCGGAGTTGAGGCAGGGTTGTGGTAAAGTGTTTCCTGGTTATATCAATATTGTATATGAATGGGGTTTTATGAAAGATGTGGGTGGTGAGTGGGTGGCAGAAAATGGTGGTTAGAAATGATGGAGAATGAGTATGAAGTGGAGGGTGCACCCTACCTAATTATATGGGAATGATTTGGTTCTTTGTGGCGAATCTGAGAGAGTTGGAGAGGATTGGTTAGAGAGATTTTTGGGCGTGTAAAAGGAGGGGTTTGAAAGTAAACGCAAATAAGAGTAAGGTTATGGTTTGTGAGTGAGGACAGTCCTCAGTGGGAATCCATGTTTTTCCGTACCGATGATGGCCGCTCGATAATTTTTGAAAACTTTTATCACTTATGCATATAAGCGTTATTAATGTTAGTCACCTATGAAAGTGTCAAAAACCAACCATTCGTTATTTGGTAGATTTACTCTTGGTTGTAACAGGGTGAGTTATCGCCAAATGTTTGACCAGGTGGAGAGCCAAAATTTATCACTTAATAAGGTAACATTTAATTTAAGATCGATATCTTCACAATATTGGATATATGCTGGAATTGAAGATAGTCATTATACCAATTCTCATATGAGAGTGATTTGTTAGGGAATACTTTAAGGTCACCATTTGGCCTTTTATGTTTTTTTTTGGGAAAATAATATTTCACCATGAAAATGAATCCGAAATATTGTGTTAAAAATCGAAGAAATTTCCATTTTCGTGGGTGTATTATTAAAAGAAGGAAATAATTTAACGCTATGAAATTTGGTGTGATGATACATACTGAAGTATGGTTTAACCTTAATCTTATTTGAAGTTTGGTGAAAATATTTTTAAAAAATTTACAGGGTGTCCAAAAATCAAATTTTCGAAATCGTCACTTTGAACCTTAATATCCTCCTAGATGGGGTAGTGCTAAAATATGAACACAATTTCAATTTCAACATTATATAACTACCATAAGATGTTCCTTTCACCTGGCAATATTGACCTTTGGTATTTGCTTGGTTTTAAGAAATACAAGCCCTTCAAAATTTGCCAAAAAAAAAAATTTTTATAAGTTGTTGTTATGATACCTATTATTATAGTTATTATAGTTCAAGACAATACATAGACAAATGAAATAGTGTGGCATCAAGGTGATATGAAAAAATGTTAAAAAAAATTTCTTTTAAGTATACATATACTTAAGAATGTACCATTATATCTACTGTAAAGGACAAAATAACTAAATAACTTGAAAAATTTATCTATATATATACTATATACGTGTATAATAACCTTATTCTAGCAACCACCAAATAGTGATCATATATATATATATTTAGAGTATATAATTATATCTATGAGGTACCGATATATACTGAGTATATGATATAATATATATATATATATAATAATATATCTATATATATATATGTACCGGGCGAGATGATGAGATAGTAAAAAATTTATAAAGGATATATGTAAGTGCTACAAAGATTTCTGGTACACAGATATAAGAAATCTTGTACAAAGCAAGTCCTGTATGCGAAATAACTGTTTTATTCCTTTTTTTGTATTATAGGTCACCCGAGGTGATTATGTCCACCAAAAGAACGAGCGATCACATGGGGAAGATGAGCCAGTTTATGAAAAACTGAGATCGGTAACCAAGCCAACATGCTTGACACTCTCTCGGTCTCAGAGAAATTGATACTATTAATGGTAATCATATTTAAGGTATTTAAAAGCAATTATATTTTTGAAAGCAGTGAAATATCTTAATGGGGTGTGTTCAATGGTAAAAATAAGTCATTAGACTAAATTAAGTAAAGAATAATTGAGAGAGAAGCGTTTCGCTATTCCACAAACTTTTATTAATTTTGCAGGTGAAAGTGATTCTTAAATAGGGCCAATTAATCATTATAGAGGTCAATCTTTGAACATACATATTATATATTAATATATTGAAGGATAATTATAATGACAATTTATCTAGTATATATTGTATGTACGTATATGAGTGTATATATTGGTATATATATATATATATATATATATATATTTTCATAGGTATGGATTATTAACATTATATAAAAAAAACACTTTAAATGCGAGAAATAATAAAAAAATTGTGCAGAGTATATACCGGGTTTATATATATAATATATAATATATAACCTATATAATATATATTATTATTTTGCATTTAAAGGTTTTTTTTTATGTTATAATTCATACCTATGAAAATATATATATATATAGGGTATATATATATATATTATATATATATATATAATATACTATATATATACTATAATGTAGATATTTATCGAGTTATCTAAATCCGTATAACTCATGTAGCAAGATCCTTGTGATCTTCCAATGATTAATTGGCCTATTTATAAGAGACTCACTGTTGTTATAGCAAACTAATAAAATAGTTTTTGGAATAGCGAAACCGCTTCTTTAATTATTTCTTTATTAATTATGTCTAATGACATTTTACATGAACACACATTAAGATATTTCACTGTTCAAAATTAATTGGCTTTTTAAAATACCTTAAATATGATACCATTAAAGATATCAATTTTTTGGCCGAGAGAGTGTCAAATGTTTGGCTCTTCCGATCTCTTTTTCATAACCTGGCTCTCTCTTCCATGGCACGCCGGTTTGGTTCCAGATCACCTCGGTGACCTAATGCTAGGACAAAACAAGGAATGAAATCGATTTAAACAGCCAAGACAGGAAACGAAATTGTACAAGTTTCTTATATCTGTGTACCAAGACAATCTTTGTAGCAACTTACATATATCCTTTATTAAATTTTTATACTATGTACCGATACGTACATAATAATATATATATAGTAATATATATATACTATATATATATAGTATATATATATCATATATATATATATATATATTATGATATATATTATATATATATATATATATATATATATATATAGATAAAATTTTCAAGTTATTTAGTTAATTTTGTCATTTACAGTAGATATAATGGTACATTCTTATGTATATTAACCTTAAAATTAAATTTTTTTAACATTGTTTTCATTTCTTCTTGATGCCACACTATTTCATTTGTCTATGTATTGTCTTGAACTATAATAACTATAATAATAGCTAAATCATAACACAACTTAAAAAAAAAATTTTTTTTGGCATTTTTGAAGGGCTGTATTTCTTAAACCAAGCAAATACCAAAGTCAATATTGCAGGTGAAGGAACATCTATGGCAGTAGTATAATGTGTGAAATTTTCAGATTTTTAGCACTTACCCCATCAGAGATATTAAGGTTCAAAGTTACCGATTTTCCGAAAAATTGATTTTTGGACACCCTGTAAATTTTTTTAAAAATATTCACCAAACTTCAAATAAGATTTAGGTTAAACCATACTTCAGTATGTATCATCACACCAAATATTTCATAGCGTTAAATTATTTCCTTCTTTTAATAATACACCCACGAAAATGGAAATTTCTTCGATTTTTATCACAATTTTTCGGATTCATTTTCATGGTGAAATATTATTTTGCCAAAAAAAAACATAAAAGGCCAAATGTACCTTAAAGTATCCCTAACAAATCACTCTCTTTGCTTTATGAACTTTTGGGGGGGGGGTTTTAAAATAAGAAAAAAAATTTTTAAAAACCCCAATAATAAAAAAAGAAAAAAATATTTGAAAAACTTTACAATGTTACCTTCTAATAAGTGATAAATTTTGCTCCACCTGGTAAAACATTTTGGCTCACCCTGTTAGCAACCAGAGTAAACAAAAACGAATGGTGGTTCTGAACTCTCCAGGGATAACATATAACTCCAATGCAAAAATATAAAGTTTTGCAAAAATTTCGGCGGCCAACTTCCATTATTTTGGTACGCAAAAAATGGATAGACCCCAGTGTGAAGTTATGTCAGATGGTGAGCAGCTGGAACAAGTGTTAGAGTTTAAATATTTAGGATATATTGTTGATGAGAAGGGAACGAATGATGCAGAGTGTAGTTGGAGTTGGGAATAGCAGGAAGGTGGCTGGTGCAATTAAAATCGTTGGTGAATGTAAAACGGACTAAGTCTAGAGTGCGCTAGGGTCTTGCATGAGTGTATGTTGTTACCTGTGTTAATGTATAATAGTGAGACTATGGTCTGGAACAAGAACTATCGATCTAAAGTTGAATGTGTTCAGATGGACAATCTTAAGGGGCATGCTAGGATGCGAAGAAAGAATTGATAAAATGAGGAATGACTGTATTAGAGGAGTTGTGTGGTGGTGAAAAAGGGGTAAACGAAGAGAATGAAAATGAAAGTATGTTGAGATGGTTTGGTCATGTTGGAAAGGATGAATGATAGTTGGTTTGGTTAAGAGGATGTATAGTGGTGATTGTGGTGGGGAATGGCTGAAAGACCGAAGAAAAAGTGGATTGAGTCAGTAAAGGAATGTCTGCAGGAGAGAAATGTGAGTTTGGCAGAGGCGAGAAGAATATAGGAGACACTCAGACACTTGTTCCAGCAGCTCACCATCTAAAATGACTTCACACCGAGGACTGTCCTCATTCACAGCCACAACCTTACTCTTATCTACCTTTGATTTTCAAACCCCTATTTTTACACTCCCCTGCCAAATCTCTCTACCAAATCCTCCCAAACTCTCTTCAGATTCACCACACAACAAATCATCCGCATAATAGATAGGGCACCCTTCACTTCTTTTCCCATTCTCCATCTATCTAACACCATCTCCTGCTTTTCTTTTTTGATGCTTGTCACGCACCTTACTCCCAGCCTTGGGAATTAAAAGGAAGATGAAGAAGAAGAAGAAGAAGAATATATATAATATATATATATATATAATATTTCTTTATATATTATATATTATATATATATATATACAAGCCGTATGCATAAAAAATTGAATATTGCATAATAAGATCATAATATATATATATATATATATATATATATATATATATCATCCACATTTTTTCTCCAAGACTGGGGGTAAGGTGCGTAATATGCACCGGAAACAGAAAAGTAGAAGTAGAACATGAAACAAGTCGATAAAAGGAAACCCAGCCTTACACCCCTCCATACCTATTAGTAAGAACGTCGCAAGTCCAGAAAATCCACCTAGAGCTTCACGGGGGCCGACGACGGACCCTCCCATGACATCTCATCAAGTGTGGGGATTCATCCCTTGGCCGCAGGGTGGGCCACAACCCATACCCCCTCACAATCCACCGCCATTCACTCCTATGTGCACTTTTTCTTCTCGCCTCTGCCAAATCTCACATTTCTCTCTTTCAGGCATTCCTTTACTGACTCAATCCACTTTTTATTCAGTCTTCCAGCCGATCGATTCCCAACACACTCACCACTATACATCCGCCTAACCAACCGACTATTATCCATCCTTTCCACATGACCAAACCATCCCAACGTACCTTTCATTTATTCTCTCATTTAATCCCTTTCTTCAAACACACAACTCTCAAAAATGATCATGCCGCATTTTATATTTTCTGCTCACTCCTCATATGTCCATAGGACTTCCCCTCTGAACACATTGTACTTTGGATCTATAACCTCTTATTCCCAGATCATAGTCTCACTACTATACATTAACACTGGAAACAACATACCTTCATGTAAGACCGTAGCGCACTCAAGACTTAGTCCCTTTACATCCCCAACGCTTTAAAGTGCACAGCCACCTTATGCCAATTCAACAGCTTTCGCTACTCCCAGATCTGAATCATCCGTTCCCTTTTTCATCCAACATATATCCTAAATTTT
>JABUQX010064331.1:45000-52500 GCA_015478945.1 Trachelipus rathkii | reverse complement strand
ATCCCCCACCATCCCCATCTTTACCCAATAACTCCCTCCCTTTCCCAAAACAACAATCAGACAGTCTCGCTAAACATTGCGCTAAGATCTCCCGTCCAACACACCCCGATAATAGGAAAACAAAAAAACAACTCAGAAAACTCAAATTAGATCACAACCCCCTACCCCCATTTACAACAATCATGATAACAGAAACCATTAAAACCCTCAAAAATTCAACAGCATCAGGCCCAGACTCCATATCCAACGTGCACATAAAATACCTGGGAGAAAACGCAATCCTCCTAATTACAGACATCTTCAATAAATCCTGGCAACTCAACTACATTCCCCCAATCTGGAAACAAGCATACATAATCCCTAAACTCAAACCAAAAAAAGACCCCAACTCCCCCTCCTCCTATCGC
Source organism: Trachelipus rathkii (assembly GCA_015478945.1). Lineage (NCBI taxonomy): Eukaryota > Metazoa > Arthropoda > Malacostraca > Isopoda > Trachelipodidae > Trachelipus > Trachelipus rathkii. The sequence continues at coordinate 52,093 of JABUQX010064331.1, read as the reverse complement.
CCAATTTCCCTGCTTTGTTCCATTAGTAAATTGCTAGATAAATTAATATTAAATAAATTTCCCAATCTATTCCTCTCCCGGACTTCCAACACTTTGCAACCACTCTACTACCACAGCCCTCACTTCCCTCACACAATACATCGTGGCCAATGGCTTCAACCAATCACCTTCCCACATATCTCATACTCACAGCAATTGACATAGACAAAGCATTTGACACCGTCCCCACACACCTCATAATTCAAAAAAATCACCATTCCCCTTTAGAAAATAATGACAAAAAATGGCTTTCAATTTCCTACCAACCTTTGCAAAAGAAGTATTATAAAAACAACCTCTCCCATTCTACCAAATTACAAAACGGCGTCCCACGAGCCATTCTCTCTCCATTTTTATTCAACTTTTTCCTGCAGACCTACCCACCCCAATTCACTACTCCACCAAACTTATCACGTATGCAGACGACATTAGCCTCATTTCTCAACACCCAGACGTAAACACAGCCACTCAACATACCCAAGTACTTACACTCTTTAGAAAACTGTTTAATCACCAACAGAATGACAGGCATTCCCCCTTAAGTCCTCTATCACCTATTAACCACCGACCGTCATCAATCACTCCCTCCATCCCATGAATTACTCTGAACCCAACCTCCCACTAAACAAACCCCAAAATACTAGGACTTACATACGACACCCACGCCATTTTTCCCCATGATGAACTTGATAAAGCTACAACTCAGCAAACCATGCCACTCCGAACCCTTTCCCAACACAACCTTAGTGACAGGAAACACCCTTACCACCACTTATGTACCTTAAGCAACTTCTAGCAGAACTAGCAAATTACGCTTCCCCAGCATGGTTCCCAGCAATTTCAAAATCAAACTACAAATAAACTACAAATCTCTCTCCCAAAACGCAGCCCTTAGAATTATCACAGGTTGTACTAAAACCACCCCAATCCAACATTTACACGATGAAACCTCCATCCTCCCCATTTCCACACCTGGAGATGGTGGGGACTCAATTCTATCAGAAGACCCGTAACCCAACCCACCCTTGTCACCAAATTCTCTTCAATCCCCCTCGACAAAGACTAAAATCTCCCCCTTCTTCCCCTGCACAATTCTATTACAACACTTATAATTCCCCCGCCCCCTCCCAATAGGCCATGGACTTCACATATCCATACCCACCTAACAAACACTTACCTTCAAAACCGCCCAAATAACACTTTATTAAATACCCCCTCCCCAAAACTCTCCCCAATAGAAGAATCGCTGTCCAGAAGAGGCCAAATGGACCTCGCTCGGTGCAGATCGGGTCACCCCCCGAGACTCATGCAATATAAACATAGATTTAAACTAGACAACATCACCTCCCCCACTTGCACCAGATGTGCTACAATTCTCAAGATACAATAGAGCACCTCCTTTTGAGATGCCCAGCTCTCGACGCCCCCCCGTGCCGTCTTTATATTTGCTCTCTCCTCGACCTGTGGTGCCCGGTGGCAGCAGCCCGGCTTCCTGGAAGCAGTGTGGCCCTCCAATTAAGGTGGGCCAGGGGCAGAGAGAATAATAGGTATATATATATGCTTATATATATATATATAATATATATATATATATATATAATATATATATATATATATATATATATATATATATATATATATATATATATATATATATATATATATATATATATATATATATATATATAGTTGGTCATTGCCGATAGGAGCCAGGCTGACGCCGGGCCCACAGGTCGTATTTAATTTTATTTTACTAATGCCTTCACACCACTCATTCATCTATGTCTCTAGTCTACCTCTTCTATCCATCTTTTCCTTCTTGATGGGGAGACTACTCCTCCTTCGGTCGGGAGATGTCGAGAGAAATCCGGGGCCCCCCAGATATGATTGCCCAATCTGTCAACAATATGTTGGATTAAATAGCGTCAAATGTCAAAGATGCCACAAATGGGTACACTTGACCTGCTCCCCATTCCGAACCCTCCCCAGAAATAACATAGGATACACCTGCGCAATCTGCAACCCCCCCTCTATTATTCAACAACCCCTCCCTCCCAAAACTAATACCCAATCACTCAATATACTACAATTTAACATTAACGGTCTAACTAATAAACACATAGAACTTAATCATTTCCTTAAAAAACACAACATTCACATTGCCATCCTACAAGAAGCCTCCCTCTCCCAAAACACCCCACTCCCCCAGTTCTATGGTTACGACTCCATTTTCTCCCCTTCCCAACCTCCTCAACACTCCCTCTTAACACTGATTCACAACGACATCCCTTATCACAACACAACCCCTAATACCTCCACTCTATTCCCCGACACATTAATAAAATCCCAATCTTGTTCTATCCTCCTGAACAGGACCACTTATAACATCTTCAACCTTTATATCCCTCCCCCCAAACAACCTCACACCCCCCCCTATCAATTTTATCCACATTTCCAAATCTTATTCTCGGAGGCGATTTCAACGCTCACACGGCCTGGTATAAAGACTACCCCTCCGACCCCCGCGGTAACCATATCCTTAACGAATTGGAAACCATCATTATCCTCAATTCCAAAAACCTACCCACCGAATCCTTCCCCAAACAACCAATCCCCCGCTGATGTCACATTCTGTTTCTCCTCTTACATCACCGACTAACCTGGGACACCATTACCAAGACCTACACTCCAGACCTGCCCCATCTTTATAACTCTAACTTACTCCATAACCCCCAAAAGGATTACCATACACAGAAACTAAAAAAAAGCTAACTGGCCAGCATTCACTGACCATATCGAAACACATTAATCCCACACCAATCCAAAACACAACATCCCTACACACCTCCATAATCCAATTAAATAACTTAATAACTAAATCAGCTAACTTATACATACCCAAAGGCCACAGAAAATCCTATAACCCCAAACTCTCCCCTGAAATCAGCCAACTCATTAAACAAAAACTCCCTTCGAAAACATGGACCATATTCCCCACTCATCTCTAACCAAATAACAAACTTCAATACCCAAATCAGCAACCTCATAACCACCAACACCACTAATAAGTTTCAGAATACCTACAATCCAACATTTCATGCCATTGATAACAAGAAAACCTGGAAGTCATTATAAAGATAAATAATTCTTGAAACAACCCCCTTCTACGAATCCTCTTACCTGATAACTCCTCCCATCTCCAATCAGACCGCCTAGCAAAAACATTATGCCAATATCTCTCACAAACTCTCACTAATAACAGGAAAATAAAAAAAAAACAAATCAGAAAACTTCCCTCAGACCCCTTACCCACCCTTTTTAAAATCGAAAGGATATCAGAAACTATCAAAACCCTTAAAAATTACCCAGCTACAGGACCAGACTCCAATCTCCAACCTACATCAAAAACACTTCTGGTGAGAAAAAGCACTCCTCAAAGTATCACAGAAATCACTTCAACAAATCCTGGCAACTCAATTATATGCCCTCAATCTGGAAACAAGCATTCATTCTCCCAAAACGCAAACCAAAAAAAAGACCCCCAATTCCCCCTCCCTCTTACCACTTAATTTCTCTACCTCTCCTCTGTCAATAAACTGCTGGAGGAAACTAATATTAGTAAATCTCCCCCTCTCATAACCCTCCAAGATTTCCAACATGGCTTTAAAGCAACCAACCACTCCACAACCACAGCCCTTAGCTCCCTCACCCACACATTATCAATGGCTTCAACCAATCCCATCCATAGATCCATTCTCACAGCAATCGACATCAACAAACCCTTTTTGACACTGTCCCCACATTTAATCTTATTTAAAATCAATCTCCCCTAGAAAATCACGACAAAAAATGGCTTTCTAATTTTCTCACTAACCGCTTTGCTAGGGTTCTCCACAAAAACAATCTCTCCCATTCCATTAAATTACAAAACGGCGTCCCACAGGGCGCCATTCTCTCTCCATTCCTCTTCAATCTTTTCACAGCAGACCTGCCCATCCCTACCCACCAATCCACCAAACTTATCACATACGCAGATGATATCAGCCTCATTTCTCAACATCCAGACGTAAATATAGCCACTCACATCACCCAAGAATAACGCACAACAATTAGCAACATAGTTTACTATCCAACAAGACAACTGCCTCCCCCCTCAAATCTTCTATCACCCTCCTAACCACCGACCGCCACCAATCCACTCCCCCCAATAGTTCTCCTGAACAATAATCCCCTCCCCCTAAACAAAACCCAAAAAATATTAGGACTTACTTATGACACACACATGACGTTCTCCCCCCACATCGACCAAATCACTTCATTAACCCAATGGAAACTAAACACCCTCCGAACCCTATCCCAACACAACTTCAGTGACAGGAAACACACCCTTACCACTACTTACAAACAACTCCTTAGAACAAATATAAACTACGCTTCCCCAGCATGGTTCCCGATACTGTCAAAATCAAACTCAAAGAAATTACAAATTACACAAAACACCACCCTTAGAATTATCACTGGATGCACTAAAACTACCCCCATTCAACATTTACATGACGAGACTTACATCCTTCCTATCTCCACTCACCTGGAGATGGTGGGGACTCAATTCTACCAGAAAACTCTAAATCCAACCCACCCATGTCACCAAATCTTCTCCAACCTCCCCCGACACAGATTAAAATCCCACCCTCCTCACCAGCTAAATTCTACAATGACATTTACAATATTATCGCCCCTCCCCCCTCCCAATAGGTCATGGCTTACACATATCCACACACAATTTACTAACACGTACCTACAAAACCGCCCCAATAATAATTTATTAAACTACCATACCCCTCCCCCAAAATTTCCCCTATAGAAGAAACACTGTCCAGAAGGGGCCAAATTGACCTCGCACGGAGCAGATCAGGTCACCACCCAAAACTAAAACAATATAAATATAGATTTAAACTTGACAATGTAACCTCCCCACCTGCACTAGATGTCACATTTCCCCGGACACAATAGAGCACCTCCTTCTGAGGTGCTCCGCTCTCGACGCCCCCCGCGCCAACTTCTCTATATCTCAAAAGAAGTATGTGGATGTGCTAAAGTAGGAAGGAAGAATGTTAACAGTGAGTGGTGGAATGAAGAGTTGGTGCAAGCGGTTAAGAGTAAAAAAGAAGCGTGGTTGAATGTACTAAAAGCAAATGATGAAGATTCAAAAGAAAGATGCTTGGAATTATATAAGGAGGAAAAAAAGAAATACTAAAAGGTGCATAAATAGGAGAAAAGAAGAGGTAAATGAACAGTTTGGAAGGAGGATGAAAGGGAGCTTACAAGGGAATAGGAAGTTCTTCTGGAAGGAAGCGAGAAAGGTTAAGGATGAGAATAAAGGAAACCTGCTTAGAATAATGAATAGGGATGGTACTTTTGTAACTGATGAAATGAATGCGAGGGGAGTGTGGAAAGAACACTTCGAAAATTTGCATATTAGCAGTAATGAAGAGGTGATAGTGAATGTGCGTGGGTTTGATGGTGCGAGAAGGAATAGGTATTTTGGGGATAAGGTCATTAGCAAGGAGGAGGTAATGGGTAGAGAGAGAAAGTTGAAGAATGGTAAATCTGCAGGTAAAGATGAAATTACTAGTGAAATGATCAAGAACGAAGGCGAGATGGTGATTGATTGGATTTGGAAGTTGTGAAATAAAGCGTTTATGGAGGGTATAGTTCCGAGGGATTTGAGGAGAGCAGTAATAGTACCCTTATATAATGTAAGGGAGATAAGGGAAACTGTAGGAATTATAGCAGAGTTAGTTTAAGTGTTGTAGGGAAGATATATGCTGGTATTTTGGTCGAAAGAGTGCGACGAGAGACTGAAGGACTGACTGGTGAAGAACAAGATGCGTTTAGGGGTGGTAGAGGATGTGTCGATCAAATCTTTACTTGAAACAAATGATTGAAAAAATGAGGGAGAAGAAGAATAAATTGTATTTAGGTTTTATGGATTTGCAACAGGCCTATGCTAGGATTTATAGGGAAGCTCATTGGCAAGTGTAGTAATATATATATGGTGTTGGTGGTAGGCTTCTGAATGGAATCAAAAGTATGTATGACGATAGTGAAGCGTGTGTAAAAATAAATGGTGTCAAAAGTTATTGGTTTAATATTAATAGCAGGAGTGAGGCAGGGATGTGTTATGTCTCCTAGGTTATTCAATTTGTAAATGGATGCGGTTATGAAAGAATTAGAGATGGGGGTGGCAGGGAATGGTGCTAGAATGACTGAGAATGGAGGTGAGTGGAGGGTGCCCTACCTTATATGCGGATGATTTTGGTTTTGTGTTGTGAATCTAAAATGAATCTAGTAGTGAGACTATTGTCTGCAATAAGAGTTATAGCTTAAAAGTTCATTGTGTTCAGATGGACAATCTTAGGGGCGTGTTAGGTGTGAGAAGAATTGATAAAATAGGAATGAGCGTATTAGAGAGTTGTGTGGTGTGAAGAAAGGAGTAAATGAGAGAATAAATGAGAAAGTACGTTGAGATGGTTTGGCAATGTGAAAAGGATGAATGATAGTTGGTTGGTTAAGCGGATGTATAGTGGTGAATGTGTTGGGAATCGACCAGCTGGGAGACCGAAGTAAAAGTGGATTGAGTCAGTAAAGGAATGTCTGGAGGAGAGAAACGTGAGTTTGGCAGAGGCGAGAAGAAAGGTGCCTAATAGGAATGAATGGTGGGGTTATGTGAGGGGGTATGGTTGTGGCCCACCTGGGCCAAGGGATGAACCCTACACTGACGATATGCCATAGTGAGGGTCCGTCATTGTCCCGTGAAGATCTAGGGTGGATTTTCTGACTGCGACGAGTTCTCACTAATAGGTATAGAGGGGGCGGTAAGTCTGGGCTTTCTTTTCGCCTTGAGTCACATTCTTCTGCTACTTTTCTGTTTCAGGTGCATTGCACGCACCTTACCCACAGTCTTGTGAAAAAAAAGTAGATAATCATGATTTTATATATATATATATATATATATATATATATATATATATATATATATATATATATATAT
>JABUQX010064331.1:15000-32500 GCA_015478945.1 Trachelipus rathkii | reverse complement strand
GGTTAAACTTGGATGTATAGTTGGTGAGTGTGTTGGGAATCGACCGGCTGGGAGGCCGAAGAAAAAGTGGATTGAGTCAGTAAAGGAATGCCTGGAGGAGAGGAATGTGAGTTTGGCAGAGGCGAGAAGGTGCATAATAAGAGTGAATTGCGGAGTTTTGTGAACGGTCCCTGGCCAAGGGATTAACCCTACAATGACGAGATACCACAGTGAGGTCCGTCGCAGTCCATGAGCCCCTAGGGTGGATTTTCTGACTGCGACGGCTTCCTTACAAAAAGGTATAAAGGGGACCGGCAAGGCTGGGTTTTCTTTTCGACTTACGTCTTCTTCTACTACTTTAAATTTCCCGTGTATTTGTTGCACACACCTTTTTAATCTCTTAGGTACAAATTTCAATAATAATAATAATAATAATAATAATAATAATAATAATAATAATAATAATAATAATAATAATAATAATAATAATAATAATAATAATAATAATAATAATAATAATAATAATAATAATAATAATAATAAATATATATATATATATATATATATATATATATATATATATATATATATATATATATATATATATATATATATATATATATATATATAAAATAAATATATTACTTTAAATATATAATTATATATAATATATATATATATATATATATATATATATATATATATATATATATATAGAAATTGGGCTTCACAAAGAAATAAATAAAAATTTTAAAAGCGATCGAATTTTTTTTTATATCGTTTATTTTTCAAAACTTCGAGTTGAGACAGGCCCTGCAACGAAGTTTTCTCTATTTAGTTAATGTTAAATCATTAAAAATATTTTCAAAATATTTCGTTCAGTTTATATGCCGATGAGATATGTTTTAAGGAAAGTTGCATTATAATAGCAACGCGAGGAAAATCGAAGCCTTATATATACTTCTTATACGCGTATATATATATATATATATAACATATATATATATATATATATATATATATATATATATATATATATATATATATATATATACTTCTTATCGTTATATATATATATAATATATATATATATATATATGAGTAAATGTGAAATTTTCTGACAAATAATTAAAAACAAAATATCGTTGATATAGGAAAAAAAAGTGGTCGTTGCAAACATATGACTGCAGAAAGAGCTGGAACATACATATTATATATATATATATACATGTATATATATAATATATATATATATATAAATATATATATATATATATATATATATATATATATATATATATATATATATATATATATATATATATATATATATATATATATAATGTGTACATAATAAAATTTGTTTTCTTTGCGTGATTTGGTACATATGTTATGAGTCTATATGGGCTAACATGTGTATATATTGGAATGGACTCATTGGAAGTAATACCTAACCCAGGAGCCCATTCGTTTAAAATCATATTTTTATAATAAGCCTCTGCAAATTTTATATACTCTATTGCAAATTCCTAAATGAAGTTTGAAAACAGTTATTCATTATTATTAAATTATTTATTATTATTATTATTGTTAAACCATGTATTATTATTATTATGTGTATTATTATGATATTATTATTATTACAGTAATTATTATTATTATTATTATTATTATTATTATTATTATTATTATTATTACAGTAATTATATTATTATTATTATTATTATTATTATTATTCATTAATTAATTACATTTATTATGTTGTTATTTATTAATCACAGTGGTGTATTGTTATTATTATTATTGTTATTATTATTATTATTTATTATTATTATTGCATTATTAATTATTAATTATTGTTGTTTGACTGGGACGATAGTGTAATTAATTTATTATTATGTATTATTATTATTATTCCATTATTAATTATTATTATTAGAATTGTTGCCAAATAAATAATAACAAATAATTTTTCCATATTGGTCCAAAAATACAATTTTTTTGTTTCAACAATAATAGACGACATATATATATATTATATTATATATATAAATATATATTTTTATATATCTTTTGATAATAATAATAATAATATATATATATATATATATATATATATATATATATATATATATATATATATATATATAAATATATATTTTTTTATATATATCTTTATATATATATATATCTTATATATATAAAGTATAAGGTTTCTTATATACCTCTTGAGGATTTTGTGTTTTTGATAAAAGTAAGAGAGGAAAGTCGAGGAATAGTCCAAAGTGTTCCCTTCTTTCAGGTGAAGAATGAGGCACAGGAGGTGTTTCCCTTTCAAATGTTCCTTCGATTTCTATACTTTCTTTAAAGAGAGATGCTTCAATTGATTTGGTTACTTCTCGATCATCTGTAACAGCTTTTATTAAATCAATAGAAGCTTCTCGATCGATCGATCTCCTATTACTTCTTTTAAAAAAGTTATCCTGAGATTCAATTGCATCAACTACTATCTCAGATTCTCCTAATTGTCTGTCTGTTAGGAGGTACCTCAGAAGAACAACTGGGAGGAGGAATTAAAGAATGCCTTTGAAAGGGGTTATGGTGAAGGTGTGAAGTTATTTCATCTGAGAATTCTCCATCAACTTTTACTGCGATCTCAGATTGCGTACTCTGTTTATTTAAGAAAAATTTCTGTTCTTTAAATGAAAGGTATTTAAAATGTCGATATTGACATACAGTTGCTAAACCGACGGGATCAGGGATAGAAGTTTCATTTTTAAAAATAAGACTTACTTCTGGAATGTCATTAAGAGTTAAACTTTCTTGCAGTGAGTCGAGAGTATCAATTTTCATTTCAGTTGTTTTCTTTTCTGAGCAAAGTGTAAAATTATTATAATCAACATGTGACGTGGATATTTCTTTCGAGTTACAAGACACTGCGGGAGCATCTAGAAAATGTTCTGAAGCTACATTAATAAATTTATTCAATTTTTTACCACATTGTTGAGAATTTATAATGCTTAGATTACGAGCTAAGAAAGCAGCTCTTTGAGGTAAGCTAATAGATATACACGAAGGCGAATCAATTATTTCAGTTTGAGTAATCTGACCTTCAGTGTACGTTCCCTTATTTCGTGATTTTTTGCGTTTACGGCTAGGTCGTCTCACCTCTCTTACTTCTCCCGGGATGCAAATATCAAACTGAGATTCTCCCTTCTCTTCACTATTGAAATATTCAACAGAAGCAACGTTTTCATCATCTTTCGAATCAAGTGTGTTAATGACATAATCATAATGGTCCTCACGAGATTTACAAGAATCTTCGGTGATAACTGATTTAGGGCAAAAGGGAACTTGTTCGTATGTGTGTCCGGCAAGACTACTGCAACCACTCGACATAGATAAATGATCCCCACATAATGAACAGCCAGACGATGGTACGGGTGGAGCTGATCTTTGTGGAAAGGGAACAGGGAAATCCGAAAACTGTTTGTTAGCATTACTTGAAAGCGTAGTGGAACCTTCTTTTAGAGGAGTCCGAGAATTTCTGCTGTTTTTTCTTTCCCAAGAAAATGGGAGAACAAGTTTTAGAAGCGATGCTGCGGTCACTGACAAAGCTGTCGAGGAAGAAGACGGAGAAGGACCTGAAATGGGGGTTCCGAAAGTTAATCCCAAAGAAGGATTTTCCTCATAGGAATTTGGAGATTTTGAGAATGAATTTGATTCATCTCTCTTTCTAACTCTTCTTCTATTTCCTTCAGAAGCTGTCGAGCGGTTTGAACTATTACGCTTGACCCGAGCACCATCACTCACAGGCCTTTTCTGCTGCTTCCCTTCGATAATGGAGAGAGGCGATTCAGAAACTCTTCTGGTTATAAATGAAGACGACGAAGAAGTCCCTGGCACCGTGCTCGAAGGAAGTCTATTAGAACTAATTTGTTGTGAATGAGAGATGCCATCTTTCCAAGAAACATCTGGGACTTTCACACTTTTTGATTTTGGCATTCTACCACCATAAGATACTTCTTTTTCTATTCTATGTGTAGCAATCGATAATGGCAACATATGCATATTATGCTACAAAAATATAAAAACTAACTATATGAAGCTAAAATTTATTTAATTATTTATGATAATATCATGATAAAATAATTTTATATAGAAATAAAATAATAATCTATAAATTAAATAATATATAAATATATAATATATAATAATATATAATATAATATACTTTATATTCCTAGAAAATCACTTTTAGGCAAAAATGTAACGTAGACTTTAAAAACTATATAAACTCTACATTAAAAATATTCAATTGTATATAATAAAAGAAACCCTTTTTTATTGGTTAATAGATCCGCATTTCATAATAAGCAAATTTTTATGTTGATACATGTCAAACAGATCCCTCAGAGTATAAGAAAAAACTGAGAAAAATGAAAACAAAAGGGATAAGAAGGAATTTTTTATTTAAACTTATAATTTTATAAAAATCTGTTGTACGTTGCTTTATATACTACTATGCCTTTGTTATAAATCTATTAATTCCCTTTAAAGATGCAACTTAAGTTAGAAATATTTGATACTGCATTCATAAGTCAACCTAAAGTTATTACTGTCTTTGTGAAATGAAGTGAGTTATACGCGTGGAACCCCCCAAATTGGCGTAGGCGTTTGCTAGCCTACTCAAAATTGTGACCTAATATTTAAGGGAGTGGGTTTTGTAGCTTTGCCCAAATGAGTTTGATATACCAAATTTCAATAAAGGAGGGGATGGGGCAAACTAAACCATGATTGCATGAGAAGAATCCCAAATTATATATGATATATATGAATATACATATATTGTATTATATAGTATATTATATATATATATATATATATATATTATATAAAATAGGAATGATGTACCGGACCCAGGTTCCGGCCGAACCCTCATTTTTCGAAGTATCGGTTCGGCCAGAAATACTTTGTCAGGCCGGAACTAGACATGAACTTCTACTTTTCAAATGTCTTCCTAAATAAAATTCAGTAATGATTGGCATTTATAGTTATGATTTTCATAAAAATATATAGAGAATGATATGTCAGCTTATCATGATAAAATGATCTCGACTCTATATTTCAAGAACTTTAGATATGAATAACAATATTATCACTTTTCAAATTTGATACTCTAGTTAAAAATGTTTTTTTTTGTGTTTCTTGTATGATTTTATATTTTTTTATTTTTTAACGACAATTTCACTGTGGTATTAACAATTTTTAATCCATTAGGGAGACGAGAAGTAAACTAATTAATAATAAAGTTTAGAATATAATAATAATATTAGTTTATTAATTAATTATATATTATAACTGTATAATGTATATAGTACTTAATTATTATTTATTATCATTAAAATGATTAAATACAGATGATTTATATCTATATATATGAAATATATTATCTTATTAGTGATACTAGATATTATTAATAAGATAAAAAAATTTTTTCCTATTATAAAAAAATTAAAATAAAGAAATATTGATTTTTTATAAAAAAAAATCTCGGTAAATAAATCAGTTGATTTAAAATCATGTTGATTCTTTTGTGCCAATCTGCTCTTGAATATTTTAGGATATTAAACCTATTTTGGAGAATTATATTATTATATTTATTATTATTTTTATTATTATTATTATTAATTTTATTGATTATTATAAATGGTCAACAAAAAAAAGTTAAATTGTTGATATTGTAAATTATAAGTAATTCGGTGCTGATTCCATATATATCCTCGGATTTGCTGTATCATCCCGTTTCGTGCAATTCATGGATCATATTGTACAATATCTAGGAATGACACAAATTCATGGCGCACACGTTAGGCTTAATAGGACTTACCCAATCCCATTATCTAAGTATACCACAAGTTTACTAGGATCTTATTCGGGAAGCATTATGGTATACTTTATACGTTCTAATGTAGGATGCAATGACTGGATGATTTTCATCACCATCTGAAATACAGTCGGATGTCTCATTTTTACCATGTAGTGACATCTGTCGAGATGATATTTGCCGAGTGTTCCTCTGAGTTGGGCTTCGAGGTTAGCTAAAAGACTACTGACATCGCACAGAACACACCAATTTTTAATTATATTTATGTCACCTTGTGAGTGAATGAATTTTCCAGTCAGATGGTAACCTTGGTATTGCAGTGAAGTTGCATTCCTACTACCGCTATGGAATCCCAGATACGATGTAACTTTGAAGTAAGCGACTGTTTATTACTATCTTCAAGAGCAGGTTAAAGTGTGTGTGTTACACTAACCCCCTGGAACATAATGCTTCGTTCAGTAGTATTACTGTAGGATATGAGAAAGTGAGTATGCAAATATACAAGACAGTTTTGAGATTGCTATCAATATCATGTCATGGATGGTAATATGCATCAACCTCATAAATTAACATATGTTCGGTCAGAAGCAGGTTTCCAATTATTCAGTCCGTGCTATGACAGCGGGCGACAAGGATTCATGGACCAAAAGAGAATAGGCCCGAGGGAAACCTGGATGCCGGGAAGGATACAGTGTACTGTGAACATTGTAAAGAGAAATCGCATCTTACTTCATACATATAAAACTGGTTTGATTACATTTGTGAAGGCCCCTAAACCAATGATGTGAATGGTCGCTAAATATGCTCATACGTTTTCCTGATTTGAGTACCGGAAGAATAAAAATGGTATTGATGGCCCACAAATACGACACTCCTCCGTGATGCTGCCTGCTAAACAAGACTGTGTTAAAGTCAAAGAGCTGAATGCTTTTTCATATTAGCACCAGAATTTTGGGAACGGAAAGCGAAACACAAATTGTATCAGGAAATTGCTAGACATATTTCATTCTGTATGATGTAGAAGAGTTATAAGTTGCACACTTAAATTCTCACTATAGCAAATTTCGGAACATAGGCGATGTTTGATGAGCAGAGTGAAACTTCAATCAAGAGTCTAAATTCAATAAAAGAATATCGTGACCAGGCAAGTGATATCATATATGATGGATCCGATCTATTGTTGGAGCTGTGCAGATAATCCAACGCTATATGAACAGTAATCGTCTACGAAGACGAATTTTACTTACCATAGTAGTATGTTACATAACTAATAAATCCATTCCTGTCTATTACATCATTGTGTCCATATTACATTTATTCATAGTGTATTTATATGGAACATACATCTTATCAAGATAGTTTCATATCATTGTGATTGTTTCTCTGGCCTTTTAATCCAATATATATATTATATAGTATATATATAGTATTATATATATTAAATATAATATAAATATAATAATATATATATATTATATAATTATATATATTATTAATATATATAATATTATATAATATATAATAATATATTATAAATAATTATATTATTAATATATATAAATCATATTAATAATATATAATATATTATTAATAATATATATATCATATATATTATTATAATATGATAAATAATATAAATATCCGATAATTGTGACAGACCCTTTTGAAAAAAAAAAAGTCATAAAATTTTAAAATCTGTGTACACATAGCAAAACGATGTGATGCAAAAACCGATTACATTTATGGAATCAGCGATCAAATTATAAAAATATTATCAATTGCGAAACCCCGTCAAAGAAATTCATGTTTACAGTGTTATTATTATAATTAATAATTATTATTATTATAATTATTATTATTATTATTTTATTATTATAAGAAATAAATATAATTAAAAAGAAACTACTCGAAACAATCTATTTACTAATTGTTTAAGTAAATTTAAAAAATTTAAAACAAGTTTATAACATATTAATTAAAAATGAATTTATATTGAATATTGAAATGTTGTGTGGTAGGAAAATAAATTGCTCTCCATGTTGTGAATATTGACATCTTTATCCTCAAATCACATTTTAACTCCACGAAAAAGGATTTTTAAAAAATGTTTTCGAATAAAGTTTTTAAACTTTGAAGACCGTAGAACTTTATTATAGTAATATTCTTTTTTACTTAATAATTTATTGATCCGCTTATTCATAATTTTGGTTTTACAGAAACTAGAGCTCACCATATGGATTCACCGATGCCGTATTCTAAGAGGATCAATTGTTAACAGCAAGTATATAGATAGTAATATGTAAGTGTAGCGGAGTTAAAAAGTCCGGTTCGGCCGGAACAAAATTGTGTATCCGTGTAAGGTTGAGCTCACCTTGATAGGTCTTTCAAAATCATTTATGCTTAAGTATTTTTTTCTATTAACTTTAAGGAAACTATTGGTAACTTTAGTAATTGTGGATACTATTTTAATTTGGTTGCACAATCAGTAATGGTAAGGTGCCGTTCACTATGTGTTTAGTTTATGGTTTATTATAATAATTTATATATATTTATAAGTATTTCAAATGATTTATGTGCATAATTATTTTCTTTATTAATTTTGTGTGTCATGTATTTGTGTATGCATACCCCAAATATATGTCACATGTATTACAAGGATTTAATGTTTTTCAGAAGTCTTAGCTTTTTCTTTCTTTGTTTATGACAATTTATTCTTAGTTAAAGTCATTATAGGCAGGTATATGAGTATTCTTTGTGAATATTCAATCTTTCTATACTTGTCTCGAGGATTATTAGAAGTAATTATTGTCATATTGTATAAGGTATGTTAACGAATACAGAACTAAAAGGCAATTGTAACATTTAGTATATTATATATATTATTTATTATTATTTATTATTATTATTATTATATATTATTTTATTATTATGTTCATATTTATGTGTTTTGCTTATAGTAAATTTGTTACCTTTCCTCTTTAAGCAGATAATATCGCAAAACTTTCACATTAAATGACAAAATTGTATAGTTAATGTCTTTTGTTAGTTAATGTTAAATCTAACAGTGCATGTATCTTATAATGTTTAAACTTTTAAAAGACAACCGGCTTGTGCCCAGTTAGTTCATATATCATAATTAAGTACTAGACGCAAACGGGTTGGGATAACACCATTCTCTTTACGAAACTAATTGGAGCTAAAAACATTAACTCTGTTACTCAGAGTGGGGGCTCCATAATTTTAATAGATAGAATGAAACCAATTGGGAGCAAAACTTAAGAATTTCAGTTGAACCAATCAAGTTATGAACTCAATAAAAGATATAAATATTAGTATTAGTTTTTTTACGAACTTACTATTGAAATTTTGCATGTGGTAGGAGGATCCTGGTAGGGTAATAGCGCATTTTCAATTGTAAATTTAAAATCACTATTCACTTTTGTTTTGTTTTTATAATCTAATATTGTAAATAGATATTTAATCTTAAGATATAATTTCGTCAGAACATTCCCAGTAACACAATCAACATTATAGCTTAGATCTGTGTGAATTTTCATGTTATATTGTAGTTGTCTATATCTGTTATGTAGTATATCGTGCCAACCGGAATTATCCATTTAATTTCTGAACTTAATTATATGCTACATAATTTATCTAAATATTTGTTTTTTTTTATACATCATAACTACATCGTCTAAACTGTTAATGCTTTTGATTCGGTTGTGACTGTCCATGTTTAAGTATATTTCTAATTTATCATGTTATTCATAGTAATACAAAAATAATAGGCCCATACTGTATTAATATACGGTTTGGTTATTATTAATATTTTAAATCTTTAATGATAATAAAAAATATAACTTTAATTCTCAATTAATCTTAAATAAACTTTATACTTTGTTCTTTAAATTCAGAATAAAAATTTTAACTTCTTTTTCTCTCTCTCTCTTTCTTTTATCTATCTTTGTATATATTAATAAATTGCAATTTAACAAGCTGCGTGCGCTTTAAGGGTGATTCCCTGTAACATAATGCTTGGAATAAACCCTAAGCTCTTCTGGCAGAGATATCAAGAGCAGCTCTATTCGTTGGTCGTATTTGTAGTAGGAGTTACACCACTCTTTCATAGGGACAATTGAAATCAATTCATTCTTCCACCTTGTTTTTATTCATCATCAATTGCCCTGTAATGGGTTGCTTTAAAATTAAATTCACAAGCGTGAGTGAATCACCTCTCTCCGCTATATACCGTATATTTTACGATGGCCGAAAATACTCTTTCCCATAGATCGAATACATAGTAAAAAATAAAGGAAAAAAAAATTATGATCTTTTATCCTACTAAAAATAGAAAGTATATACTCAGTAGTAACTTTACTTTTATATAATGTAGAAAGATAATTTAGTTAATAAATGGCGGAGAATACATAAAAAACACTAGTAAATATTATAGTAAGTATATATACTTCCTTGAAAATATAGTACCTAATTACTATAGTCCTGGGATTACCATATTATTACTGTTTAGACTGTAGAGTAACATTGTAGCCTGTAGAGAAACACTTTTAGATGTAATATATATTTACTGATTCTTGACTGAAATATAAAAAGTACATGCTTGTAGTAACATAATATTGTCTGTATTATTTTAGATCGTGTTAAATAATTAACAAATTAAGATATATTTTTATTATAATATTTATTTTTTTAATATATATATACTCTTAAAAATGATTATATGATAGTTTTACAGACTATTGACTGAAATTTATCAGAACTGTTCTTATGTTAGGAAGAAGTTTTAATGCAATTTAATTTATAAAGTAGCTTATTAATTAAAATTATAGAGCTATTTTTTCTAATTAATTGTTAGGGAATAAGGAGCCAATAACTAAATACATTATAGATATATAGAACTGAAATCAGTATCTTAGGTTATTTATTCAAAAGAGCACGACCTATCATAGATCAGAAAGACATATTTAGGTTATAGAGTCTAAAATTTCATGCACTTTAATAAATAAAAAAATATTTTTTTTAAATAAACTACTAACATAATACAATTTTTTTAGAAAATTACTAATAAAATTTTTTGAATAAAAAGGAACACCAGATAAAGAAGGTGGAGCAGTTTGGAGTCGAAGGAGTCAGGAGAAGACATCTTTAACCCAGACGCTCTGTCAGTATCTCCTTTAAGAGGAGCTGGGGGGGGTTTGAATGTTGAAGAAAAGGTTAATGTAATTTTGGATGAATTTAATAGTAAAATGTCGATATTACAAAAAAGCGAACAAATGTTAATGAATTCATGTAAGGAAAATGTTCAATTAAATGCTAATGATGAATCATATTACGTACAGAATGACAATGACAGTGAAATGTTCCAGATTGATCAGTAGTCTTCCACCAATAGAAGCGCAAAGTGCACTCTGTCATAAATATCGTTGACCAAGAATGTACTGCATGCTGCGAAACCAGAAGAATAAAGTAGAAAACATAGCACCACACTTGTCACATTTAACGCACAAAAGTCTATTTTAACACATTTAGAAACATTCAACAATCAACAAGCATATGATACAGGCTTATAGCATCCTGAACGATTAGTTAAAAGTTCACAAAAGAAAAGTCTTGATCCAGGGAAAATATCTGCTATGAGCAGATCAAACTTTCTCTCAGTATATGACGAATTTGAGCTTTTTGTACCACAATACTTCCCAATCTCCTCAACAAATGGTTGAGATTATTGGTAGGCAGTTGGAGGGTCAATTCTGCCAACTCTATACTTAGTTATTATAAACCGATAGAATTTATTATTATTCAGAAGAATGAATTAATAAAATGCATAAAAGGAGAGAAGAAAATGACGAATTTAGCACATATACCCTCTGCATTTTATTAATATTTCTTACTGAATAATTATTTCTATCGGTTTTAATAAAAGTCATAGATTGCCGCGGAATGACCTCAACTGCCTACCCAATATCTCAACATTGTGAGAGATCTGGTAGTTGTGGGTACAAAAAGCCTCAAATTCTGTCATATACTGAAGAAGTTTGATCTGCTTCATAGCAGTATTTTCCTGGATCAAGGACTTTTACTTTATGTGAACTTTTAACTAACTCCGTCAGGAGTGCTATAGCCTGTATCATCAATGCTTGTTGATGTGAACTGTCTAAATGAAACGTATGTTAAAATAGGACTTTTGTGCGTTAGGTACCTGAAAATGTGACAAGGTATTTATGTTTTCTACTTTATTTTTAGGTTTCAGCAGTGCAGTCAATTTCTTCTGTCAACGATAGTTAATGACAGAGTGAGCACGTTTGCCTTTCTATTGTGTTAAGTACTACTGAATCAGATCCTGGAACATTTTCAACTTGTCCAGAATCAGTCTGTAATATCTAATTTGACAAAATGGAACGCAATTTGAACATTTTCCTAAATGAATTCATTAAAAATTTGTTCGCGTTTTGTTAATAATATACATTTACTATTAAATTCATTCCAAAATTACATTAACCTTTTATCTTCAACATTCAACCCCCCCAGGCCTTTAAGGAGATTACTGACAGAGCGTCTTGGGTTAAAGATGTATTCTCTGAACTCCTCTCCGACCCAAAACGCTCGCCGTTCTTATTGGAACGTTCTTTTTATTCAAAAAAAAATTTAATTTTGTTAATTTCTCAAAAAAAATTGAAGAATTGTGATTTTATTTAAAAAAAAATTTCTTTTATTTTAAAGACACGCAATCGACCTTATCCCTACAACTTGTCTATCTGATCTATGATAGGGTTCAGGTGGTAGAAATAGATGTGCAAATTAATATCAAACTATGCAATTATCTATTATATAGAAATTGTTATGTGGGTGCTATCACCTAACAAAGTTAATAGAAAAATATTAGTGCTATGATTTTAATTAAAAATAGCTTTAAAAACTACTAATGTTCATTTAGAAGCTCTCCATACTAGCAGTTCTATATTTTCATCAATAGTCTTGTAAACTATCAATAATATTTTTAGAGAATATAATTATAAAAAAATACTTTTTTAAAATAAAAACATATGATAAAGTCTTTAAGTATTTGGATGTGAAAAAGTACAATTATGATTGTTAAAACACAGCATATAATTTTATATGTATTTCTTCTTAGTTTACTAATTATATTTACATTAATATGTTTTACTTTACAGTAACAAATGTTACGTTAGTCTAAATCAATTAATGGTAATCCTAATACTCTACAGTAATGTATTTAGTGTACTTATATTATCAGGAAGGTAATAAATATATTAGTTTCATGACTAAGTGATATTTTTTTGTAATCATCCACTAACTTAGAACAATACAAGTAATTTCGACCTGGTTTAAAGTAATATTTACTACATTTTATTTTATTTTAAAAGAAAAATAGTTAAGAATATAAGAAATGAAAATCGACATTATTTATTTTAATTGTTTATTTCTACTATGTGCACGTCAAAATCTTCCTTGTTCGGGGCCCACTAACAACATTATTAACGTACTCGAGAGGTGGATCTCATCTGCACGCTTGTCATTTATTTAACACATTACAGGTGCAATTGATGATGAAATACAAAACCAATGTGGGGAATGTAATTGACCCGCAATGTGTCGCCCTCCTGCACGAGTATCCCATCAGCCTCAACAAATCACGAGCAACGATTTTCTAATTATCTATGCCCACAGATAGAGGCTTAGGGTTAATTCCCAGAGTATTATGTCAACAGGGACAACCTATAAACTGCACGCAGTGTAATAGCAACCATTTATCTAATATATAACAAAGATAGATAAGAAAAAGAAGAATAAGGAGTTTAAGAATGGTGGATTAAACTGAATTTAAAGACTAATTTATAAATTTTTAAAAGTTAATTAGAATAAGTCGTACAATTTTTTCACTTCAAGAAACTGCATAATAAACTAATTATATACAATTTTTCGCTGCTATTTTAGCGATACTATGAATAGAATGACTAATTATATATGATAATACAATATACAAGGGACAGTCACAACCGAGATCAAGCATATACAGGTTGACGATGGTTTATGAATGTCTAAAAAAACAAATAGCTTAAGACTAAATTTTATGGTTACATAATTAAGTTGCAGAAATTAAATATATATTCGGTTGCAATTAAATTAACCCAGTATAGACAACTACAATATACGATGAACATTCACGACCAAGATCAAGCTATACAGGTTGATTGTGGTTACCTGAATTTCTGACGGATATATTTAAGATATATAATATTCTATTTACATGATTAGATCTAATAATAATGGACATGACAAAACGGACAAGTGGATTAAACTATACAATTAATGCGCTATCTAACCCTACCGGATTCCACTTCGACATGCAAGACTTCATAGAAGTTCGTAAAAAAACGTATACTTAAATTATATTTATTATTGAGTTTCTATAAGTTTGATTGGTTCACTGAGAAGTTTAATTTATGTCCCCCAGATTAGTTTTCAGTATATCTTAAGAATTATGGAGCCCAGCTCCATAGGTAACAATAGTTTAAGTATTTTGCTCCAGATTAGTTTCGTAAAAGAAAGTGGTTTATTCCAACTCCGGTTTGCGTATAGTCCTTAATTATGATTATAAATCTAGTTGGCACCACCCCTTGTCTGGGTTTAAAACAGATTAAAAATATAATACATATTTTTCTAATATTTAACATAACTAACACAAAGACACTTAACATAATTACAACCTTGTTACCCAATTAATTTGGAAAGGTCTGCGAATTATTAGATAGAGGACAGGGAACACAATTTATCTTATTCGTGCAACAAATATCAATTAAATATGACATAATAAAAAATAATAATAATAATAATATAATATTAATAATATAATAATAATAATAATAATAATAATATGTTACAAATGTGCTTTAGTTCTGTATTTTACGATTAAAATACCTTTATTTACGAATTAGAAATAATTACTTATATGAATCGTCGGACAATATGATTTGAATGTTCTACAAAGAAATACTCATTACCTCATAAAATGACTTTAACAGAATAAGTGTCATAAACAAAAGAAAAGAAAAGCTAAGACTTCTGAAAAACATTAAATACATGTAATACATGTGACATATATTTGGGGTATGCATACAGGCAACAAGCAATGACAAATTAATAAAAGAAACTCATAGGTGAAAGATTACAAAATTGAAAATCTTATAAATATATATAAATATTGTATAATAATAATCATAACTAAACACATAGTGAACGGCACCTTACCATTACTGATTGTGCAATTAAAATAGTATCCACAATTACTAAAGTTACCAATAGTTTCATTAAATTAATAGAAAAAATATTATCTAAATGTTTTGAAACCACACTCCAAGGGTGAGCCACCCTTACCCGAACCAGGAATTTGTTCGGCGAACGAATTTCCACTCCCTAACCTTACATATTCTTACTCTTATAAGACTTGTCTGATTACAATGGAGTCTTCTAGAAGTATCTGCATGTTAAATCCTATGTGAGCTTCTTAGTTTTCTGGTAAGCCAAAATTTGATATAAGGGATATCAATAAGATTTATTAAGTAAATAGAATATTATCTATTAAAGTTTACGTCTTCCAAAGTTTAAAATCTTTTTCAGAACAAGCAGTTGTTTTAAAAACTCTTTTTCAAGCGGTAATGTGTTTGAGGATAAGAGATCACGTTAATCTCCACAACATGGAGAGCAATTTATTTTCCTACACAAACATTTCAATTATTCCAATAATTCATTTTAAATATATATATGAAACTTTTTTAAAAAATTTTTAAATTTGCTTTAATCATGTTGTTAAATATTTGTTTGTAATAATTTCTACTTTAAAGTAATTTCTTTTAATAATCAATAATAATAAAATATATAATAATAATAATATAATAATAATAATATAAAAAAATCTTAATTATGAAAATTTCTTGACCTTTTAATTCTGCGCAGTGTTACTCACGCTGATTCATTTATCTGCGCTTTGCGTATTACATCGCATTTGTGAGATATTGTGTGTTACACAAAATATTTGTAAATTTATATTTTACTTTTTCAAGAGGGTCTGTCACAATTATCGGATATATATTTAATAATTAATGTAAATATATTATATATCTATAAAATAGATTGTTTTAAAGTGTATCTATATATATATATATTATATATATTAATTATATATATATAATATATATATATATATAATAATAATATATAGTTTAATATATATATATATATAATATATATTATATATTAAACCTATTATATATATATATATTTATATATATATATAATATATAATATATATATGAATATTATATAATATATTGATTGAAAATGTGAGGAGAACAAATCACATGATATGAAATGTCTTGATGATGTATGTGTCAAACATTATATCAACTATGAATAAAGTTTAAATGACAAAATAATTAATAGAAGGAATGGTTTACTTAATGTAACATTACTTACGATTGTAGTAAACTTCATCTTAGACGGATCTTACTGTGCAATAGCAGTTCTGAATATCCCTCATCAGCATCCAACAATAATCGTCCATCATCGTAACTCTCCGTCTCCCCTGGTATCTCTTCTCCATTTAATCTTGAGGAAGCGTTCACTCTGTCATCACAACCTCGCCTAGGTTACCGGAAATTTCCTTAGGTGAGAATGTAAGTAGTGTATATACTATTTTACATCATGAAATGAAAACTGTCTAGCAGTTCCAGTACAATATTAGTAGTTCTCGGCTTTCCTGTTCCCAGAAAATTCTTGTGCTACTCGTTGAAAAAAGCATTCACTCTGGACTTTAACACGTCATTGTTGTACAAAGGCAGCATCACGAAGGAGTGTCCGTATTGTGGGCCATCAAATATCCAGCTTTTTTCTTCTCTTGTCACTCAGAACAGAACGATTGAGCAATTATAGCGAAGTCATTCCAATCATGTTTAGGGCCTTCACAAATTGTTATGAAACAAGTTTAAAGTTATATGATGGAAGTAGATACGATTTTTCTGTACCAAGTGTTAGTACATGTTCGTCCACCTGGCATCTAAGTCATCGGTGGCCATTTTTTGTCATGATCCTTTGGTCGCCTGCTGTCCCATAGCACAGGAGGGAATATTTGGTAAAACCTGTTACTGACCGAACATAATGTTACCATTTGAGTTGATGCATATACCATCCAGTACCTGTATTTTAGCCTCTCAAACTGTCTTGATATTTGCATATCTTTGCATACTCCTCTCTCTACTGGATCCGAAGCATATTATGTGCCGTTGTGTAACAACACACACTTTAAACTCCTCTTGGAAGTGTCAATAAAGTCTACTCACCTGCATCGTATGCTGTGAGTCCATAGCGAGTAGTAGGTACTGCAATTACTGCAATATCACAAGTACATTGCGAAAAGGAACCCTCCCCCCCCCCCCCCCGCAGCTCTGCTTCGTCTGTTACGATAAAGTTTACTTCTTGTGCCATGTCCAGTGTCTTTTTCATGCAACTCTGAAGCAACAGCTCAGAGGACAACTTTCGCAAATACATCTCGATACATGATCGTTCAGTTCCCTGGATAAACAATTGACGGTACCATCC
>JABUQX010064331.1:0-10000 GCA_015478945.1 Trachelipus rathkii | reverse complement strand
TACAGCTTTGATATGGATGAACTGCAAAAGTCTAAAGAACTTTTGCAAAAAGTAACTAAAGTGAACCCTAACATAAATATATATAACACTAATATAAATTCTCATGATTTCTTGTATATATACTTCCTTTTACTAATTTAAATATTAACTCGCAGTTTATACTATTAATTATATCAAGAACAGATATATATATATATATATATATTATATATTATATATATATATTATAATATATATATATATTATACTATATATTATATATAATATATATATATATATATATATATTACAAATTTAAAATTATTTATTTCTAAATTAGTTTTTAAGAAGTTGGACAAAAAATTATCTATATAGAAAACTTTTTTTTTTAGTCTAAAATGCAGATTTATCCAATCAAATAAGCAGATTTTTATGTTTCTTTATATGTTAAAAGAAATTCTCAGTTTATAAGTAGGATACTGTTTTTAAAAATTGATCACAAAAGGGGAGTGGGAGGAATTTTTTTTTCACCTTAAATTTTTTAAAATTTGTACAGATTGTTTATTAGGCAAAAGTTTTTCTGCTAATTCCTTTAAAGTTCATTTGAATTTTCGTTCTACATAAGTAGAATCAAAGTTATTCAGCTTACAAAATGAAAGTATCCGCTGAATCCCCAAAATTGGGGCTTTTGCAGCCTATCAAATTGGAACCTAATATTTAGGAGTGAGTTTTGTCCAAAATGATTTGTATACCAATTTCATAAAAATCGCGAGGACGTCGGTGTGGTAAATTGCAAAATTTGCATGAAATTGTAAGAATGCACCATATATATATATATAATATATATATATTATACATTATATTTCTAGAAAGACTATGTACTTGAACAAAATTCTAGATTTACTTGTTACTTGAACAATTCTAAAGTCTTGTACTTTAATTACAAAGTACTTGAACCAAAGCCTGATATATATATATTATATATTATATATATATATTTATTATATATATAATAGATATTATCTATATATATATATTATTATATAAATTACGATATATATATATAGATATATATATATAGATATATACTAATATATTATATAGATATATTAATTATATATATATAATATATAATATATTATATATATATATATATATATACGGTCTATATATATATATATATATTATTAATATATCATCATATATAATATATATATATATATTACATATATATATATTATATATTATATAATATTATATAATATATTAATATAATATTAATATATATATATTAATGAGTTTAATATTATCCAAATTCTTAATATTTGTTCATTAATCGCAAAAATTGCCGATGACGATTGGAAAAAAAAATGCCGATTTTGCCGATAACGATGACGATTAATCGCCCATCACTATATATATATATATTAATAAATATATATTATATATATTATATTAATTAATATATAATATAAATATATAATATACTATTATAACGTCATAAATATATATACTATAGGAGACCAGAACAGGTCGGAAGCTTCAATTTGTTAAAGTTCAGGTTCGCTGTATTACCGGAACTCACTTTTAAATGTCTTTCTTAAAATACCCGCATTTCTTCTATAGGCACATTTATCTCGTCCCTGCAAACTACATTTTCCTCAGACATATCGTTTACTGACTCAATCCACTTTTTTCTTCGTCTCCAAGCCGGTCGATTCCAACTCCCACTAATACATTGCTTAACCAAACGATTATCATTCATCCTTTCACAGCAATACCATCTCAACATACTTTCATTATTCTCTCGTTTACCCTCTTCAACCACACAATTCTCTATAGGTCATCCTCATTAATCTAATTCTTCTTCACCTACACGCCCGCATATATATTATATTATATACAATTATATATATATATATATATATTATATATATATATATAATATATATATATAATATACACATTATGTTTATAACATAGATATAATATCACAATAATATATTGACAATTATTTTCGAAACTAATAAAACAGCAATAATGTAATGCGTTTCTGTTCTTCTCAATTGGCCGCAATGGACAGTGAATTTTAAGAACACCACCCAATGTGTGAAAATTCCAGAGGCTCAGAGCTCACCACAAAAACAAAACTGCAAAACTGTTGATCAACTTCCAGTTCCCAAGCTGCAGATTAATTAAAAAAAAAATGCAAGCAGGGTGAAAGAAAAATTATATGGGTTTAGTTAAAGAAAAATTGAAAAAGATACTCACTCAATTATAAAACGAGTGTTGCAAACAATGACACCAAAATTATTTAATAAAAATGAAGGAAAATATTTAAGTATGCTCAATTTTCATTATAAGTATTTACAAACATCAAAATTTCAAAAAAAATATTGATAAATAATGAAAAAAAGATAATATAATAATAATAATAATAATAATAATAATAATAATAATAATAATAATAATAATAATAATAAGTAAATAAATAAATAAATAAAAATATAGCAAGCGTTTAAGATATTTAGCTATATGTAATTTTAAGACTATTTACAACACAAATTTATTTATTTGTTATTTAATTAACAAAATTTAAGCACAGACCTTCACAATTTTTGTTGTTTGTTAATTTAGTAAGTAAGTTTAATGGTACTGTTGGTGGAAGATCTAATTTCAATAGTCAAAGTTTGGCTGATTTTTCAAAAAATAGAGTTTAGGTCAATTTTGGAGATGATGCACAATTTCATATACGTGGAACTTCAAGTTAGATCCCGGTCTAATAGATAGAATGTTCCTCAATGGTGTTCCAAGAGTCCACGGCTCCGATTCCGCAACCCTACCTTCAATATTAAATTTAAAAAAATATTAATAAAAATATCAACATGATGTCAAAACTTGTTCGAACATATCGAAACATGAACGAGAGGATTCCAATGGTCACAGTCAAATATGACGTTTAATTGGTCTCGACACGAAGGATTTCTTTAGAATTTTTTCTTTTTTTTAGAGAGTCTCTTCTCAGAATCAACCTTTGTGTGGTTTCTGGATTTCCAATAGTTTTGTTAATATCTCTACAAACAAAAAAACACCATACACATTTCACAAGATTTCTTTTTCCTCAAAAATATATTACAAAAATTTTATTATTAACAAATTTCCTCTTTCTGAAAATATATATAAAAAAGTATAAGCACACACCCCTTATATATCATATATATATATATAATATATATATATATTATAATATAAACAAATAAATCTATATATATATATATACTATATATATTATATATTATATATATCTATATATATATATACTTCTTGCCCTGGCCCACTCAATTGAGGCCACCACTGCTTCCAGGAGCCGGCCACACGCTCTTGCCGTTTCAAGGTTCGAGAAAGGAAGATATAGGAGAATCAGCACGGGGGTCGAGACGGCACCCAGAAGGAAGTGCTCATTTTCCTGAAATTGAATCTGGATGCAGTGGGGAGGTAACATTGGCTAGTTTGGAAATCTATTATTTATATTGTAAGAAGTTTATGAGGTGTTCAGTCTTGAGCGGCCATCATCACACTTTCCTCTTCTGACATTTTCTTATAGGGTGAAATTTTGCGGGAGGGAGCTTAGTAAATTTTATGGGGCGTTTGTAGCTACTGTATTAGTTGTGTATGGAATATGAGTTAGCATGAATTATTGGAGGAGAGGAATAATTTATAAGATGTCTATATAGAATTGGCTGGTAAGTAGGGAATTTACGTCTTGTGGAGGGGTTGGAGAATATTTGTGACATGGGTGGGTTGAATTTATGTTTCTGTAGAATGAGTCTCACCATCTCCAGGTGTGTGGAGTGGGAATGGGAAGGATGTAAATCTCGTCATGTAAATGTTGGTAGTGGGAAGTTTTGGTGCATCCGGTGATAATTCTTAGCGCGGTTTGTTTTTTTGCTTTAATTTTTTTAATTAGATTTTTGCAAATGTCAATTGCGAGAAGCATAGTTTTATATTTGTTCTGAGAGTTGTTTATAGGTGGTGGTGAGAGGTGTTTTCTTGTCCTTAAGCATGTTGGGAAAGGGTTTGGAGGGTTTAGTTTCTTGGTTGATGAAGTGATTTGGCGTGTGGGGAGACTCATGTGTGTGTCATGGGTAAGTCCTAATATTTTGGGTTTGTTTAGGGGAGGGATTGTTGTCAGAAACTAATTGGATGGAGTGAAATTGGTGCGGTTCAGTGAGTTAGGAAGAGTGATGGAGGATTGAGGGGAGCTGTTCATTCTATCGAGAGAAAAACCAAGTTTCTAATTGTAATGTAAGTTTCATTTGGATTGAAAAATTGGCTATATTTACGTCTGGATGGTGGGAAAGGCTGATTTCATCTGCGTATGTGATAAGTTTGGTGATTGGGTATAGAATGAAGTCTGCTGTTGAAAAGGTGAAAGAATGAGAAGAATGAGCCTGTGGACGCCAGTTTTGTTAATTTAATGATGGGATGATATGTTATTGTGAAGAAGCTTGCAAAACGTAGTGAGAAAATTAGAAAGCCATTTTTGTCGTTATTTTCTAGGGGATTGAAGTATTTTTTATAAGAATGATGTTGGGGACAGTGTCAAGCTTTGTTGATGTCGATTGCTGTGAGAATGGTCCTATGGGATGGGGATTGGAGCCATTGATGATGTGTTGTGTGGGAGAGTAAGTCATGCTAGTTGCGGAGGTATGCTTTAAGCGCAGTAATCTAGGTTATGAGAAGGCGATTTTGATTTTATATTAATTTTTCAGCAGTTTACTGATGAAGGAGAAGAGATTGGCGGTAAAGAGGAGGAGTTAGGTCTTTTAGGCTTGAGTCTTTTGGGTATGAAGTTGTTTCCATTAGAGGTAATAGTTAAGTGCCAGTATATGTTGAAAGATTCTGTGATAAGCAAGTG
The DNA here is from genome assembly GCA_015478945.1 of Trachelipus rathkii. Lineage (NCBI taxonomy): Eukaryota > Metazoa > Arthropoda > Malacostraca > Isopoda > Trachelipodidae > Trachelipus > Trachelipus rathkii. The sequence goes on along the minus strand of JABUQX010064331.1, from coordinate 5,103 downwards.
CTTTTTAACAGAGGTTTCAAATGAGGTTGGATTGATGGTCTGTTACTGGTAGTTTTTGAGGTTTTGATTTTTTTTTTTTTTTTTTTTTTTTTTTTTGTTTTTAGATAAAAGTTCACAACCAACGGCATAGCCCTATTCAAGTAAGGAATTCTTAGGTATTTCTACTAGGATTCGAACCCCCACCTTCATCGACGTCTCTACCTTTGAGCCACAGTAGCGGTAGATTAGTAGATATATCAAAGGGTAGGGGGTTGTGGTCTGGGGGGGGTTTTCTGAGTTTTTTTTCTGTATTGGGTGGTTGTTTGTGAATATATTAGCGTTAATGTTTAGCTAGCGGTCTGATTAGTTATTAGTAGAAGGGAGGAGATTATAAAGAAGAGGGAATTCTGGAGGTAGGGTTGTTTCGAGAGTTATCTAGTTTTTGGATGACTTGAGTTTTCTTGATATCCGTGCGTGACTGATGTTGGATTATAATTTCTGCAAACTTTATTGGTGTTATGAGGTTGCGTGATTTGGGTATTAGGTTATATATTTGGTTAGTGGTGGTGGGTATAGGTTTATAATTTTTCAGGATGTAGTTTCTGTTTAATGTGGCTGATTTCAGAGGAGTTTGGGCGTTATAGGATTTTCTGGCCTAATAGTATGTATAGGTTAGTATATTTGGGATAATTATTTAATGTATAATGAGTGTGTAGGATGGTGATTTATGGATTGGTGTGGATTAATATGGGTTTCGAATGTTGATCAGGAATGATGTCAGTAGCTATTTTTGTAGTAGATGTATGTATGATATTTTGGGGGTTTGATGGAGGGAGTTAGGGAAATAAATGAAGAAGTTGAGTACTGAGGCTTAGCGTCTATAGTGTTAACAGAGTTAGTCGTTGAAGTTAAGGATGGAGGGAACAGAAATGTGACTAGAAGAGTTGGGATTGTTTAGCTGAGGAGGGATCGGGGGGGGAGTTTTTGAATTAGGATATTAAGGTTTCTAATTCGTTAAGTATATGGTTGTTGCGAGTCAGAAGGAGGTAGTCTATTATACCCGGCGTGCCCGATAACCTGGTGACGGATAAAGGTGGAAATTGGATAAATATTGATAGGGAGATGTAGTTCTTTGGAGAGGATTGGGGTGTGGGGGTATGGTATATAGAGAGATTGAAGATAGTTATAGGTGGTTCTGTCAGGAGGAATGGAAAGGATGGATTTATTAAGGTCGGGAATGTGGATAGGTTTGAGAAGGGATGGTTGCGATCATGTTATATTGGGAGTGTAGGAGTTGTGAAGGGGGAGAAAATGGAGTCGTACCATAGAATGGGGGAAGGGGTGTTTGATAAGGAGCTTCTTTATAGATAACTACTTGAATGTTGTGTTTTTGAGGAAATGATTGAGTTCTATGAGATTTATTGTTAAGCCATTAATGTAAATTTAGATAAATGAGGATGTGGTATTAGTTTTGGAGGAGAGGTTTGAATAATAGAGGGAGGGTTACAAATGCGCAGTTGTACCTGTTTATTTATGGGAGGATCAAATGGAATCAAGTAGGATCAAAGCATTTGCGGAAATTACGTCATTTTTATAACTGTTTTAGTTCAACATGTGTTGGCAGAAGTTGCAATTATATCTAGGGGTCCCGGATTTCTCTCGACATCTCCCGGAAGACAGATAAATCGATCTTATTAAGAAAGAAGAGACTCACAAAGAAGAAGACTAAAGAATCAATCAGTGATGCCTGCTCCTTTGGTTGATAGAACAAACCAGTTGTTGGGCCGGCGCGCTTGAGGTCCAGCGGCAATGACCCTTCCTGGTGGAGAGAGGGAAGTTGAATGGTCTCGCTGCTTCCCTCCGGCAGAAGTTCCATCCCTCTGGAGAAGTCCTAGCTCGATTCGAACAGACCTTACTCTCTCAACTCTCAACACGTAATATATTATATATATATTATATATATATATAATATATATATATATATTAATTATAACTATATATATATATATATAATTATATATATATATATATAACTATATATATATATAATACTATATTTATTGTTCAAGCAATATAAAATCATGAGCTTCACACGCAATACGGAATATAAATTATATTTATTTTTTAGAGTATTGAAGAACATTTATTGCAATAGATTTTTCAAATTTAAAATACAGATTTTTATTTGAAAATTTAGTAAATTTTTATAAATATTTTAGAAAAAATATTAAATTTAGAAAATAAAATGTTTTATGAAAAAACGATTATAAATACCTTCTACACTTACATGGTTGATGAAGAGGTATGTATTAAATGGAAATAAAATATTATAGCGTGTTCGCTATACTTATTCTATAATTGTCTACAGTTGGTTCTTGCACTGTTTATCTAAGTAAACAAATTTATGGAATACTTACTAGTTACTGGCAATATTAATTATTGAAACTTCCGCTGTTATTTCTGTGATTAAAGAGTCCTGATTCAAAGCTCAACTGCAATAGTAGAAGAAGATTCGGTTTGGCAAATTATCATTGATTAAGTATAATTGAATGAATATAGTCATTTTACGAGGAAGCAGAAGTTCTGAACTATCAGAAGGAATTTGAAAAGAATAGATAGTAACCAGGGAGAAGCCTATTAGAACAATTAGGAGAAGTTATACAACCTTGTGAAAAACATTGGAATTATATAGTGAAAGTCATACAACTTTGAGAAACTTTTTTGGAACTATTTGATTAAAGGAAAGTTTAGTTATATCAAGAACGACTTTCATTTGGGTTAAAGAACTATTACTTATTGTAGAATGTGGTATTTCAAAAACGGATTTCATTGCATATTTTTGTGGTGATATGACTCAGGAATAATTTAGAAATCAGAAGACTTCGTGGTTTTTTTTACACTTCGTTTATGAGGATGGCAATCACACACTGTAAATAAACCCTGACGTAGCAACACCGATGCCATCTATTTTTAATTGATTTAATAAAACTTTTCCGCACTCGTTTCATAGTTATTGCCGCATGCAGATTTGTTACAGAAATTGAGCTCTTTCCGGATATTTTCTAAAAGAAAAACAATAATGAGACAATAAATTGAAGGACTCTGTCTGAATTTGCTCAAAGAAGGAAATGATATACATGTCTTATTTGAACAAGTTTTCATTTATTTCTTTAATCGCAATCAAATTATTTCGATTTTTGACTTGGATTTCTTCCTATTAAAATTTTACCTTTTTAAAATGGATGTGCGCAATTAAGTTAGCAAAATCGCCCAAAGATATTGGACTTAAAGGTAAAGAGGCCAGGAATTATAGCTTGAAAGAAAACTGCTAAAAAAGCAGCAAGAGAGAAGCTACACCAGAAAAGCTGCTGAAAGAGAAGCTCAAGAGAAGTCACAGAGAGGACAAAAGAATCTACCATAGTAATTTAAAGAAAGTGAAGACACTAAATGAAAAGTTCAAAGATTCTCATCTGTTTGCGAATACCAAGGTATGGAAATAATCGCAACTTTGAAAAGCGAAGGTCCCAGTTAGCCTGTTTCAAATGTGGTAGAAAGGGACATAGGGCTGTAGAATTTAGGAACAATTTGCAGAAGCGAAGTTTGATTAGCGTTGAATTCAGAAGAATCAAAGTCGACATCATCTGACATAGATGCTAATAACACAGGCCTGACAGCCGCAAGTGTAATAATTGGAGGAAAGCTCGAAGTGAGCGACTGAAGCCATAATAAATGACAATAATAACATACGCATGATGAGTAGCCCCGTAACTCTTGACAGATCAGCGACAGTTGGAAACCGGCGATGTGATGACAGTGTAGACGTTATGAAATATGTCGCCAAAGATAATAGCGATCCATTGGCTTGTGGCAAACGATACCTGTTATCAGATGCTTGTGTTAAATAGAAAAGGAAGAGTGAATATGTTGCCCGTAGTCGACGGAAAAATTAAGGAGATTTTAGAAAAGTATTGAGAGACGCATGGCTACGACTGTGTCATTTTCAGAGGATAATGTTTCGTGATAACTAATGGAAAAGAAAAGCAGGTTATATCTGTATTGACAAACAAATCGAGACTTTCTGTTAGCATTATCATATGAGTCGATAGCTCTTATATACTCATGACCGGTGAGCAACTTACCTTGCTATCTACGATCTAAGTGAAGGTAATATTTCAGCGCTGCGAGAACGCAAGTACGCCCCTGCGACAATAAAGAACGAAAAGGAGCGAGATAAGAAAACTTTAGTTACGGATTCGATAAACAAGTTGTGGTCGCGGGGAAACAAGTCTACGTGTAGTCCTTAAAAGAAGATAAGAAATGAAAACCTTGAAATTGAAGAGAGAATAAAAACATTGGAGAACGACAAATTCGACAATGTCAGAGACATACATTTAAAGAATGAAAGTAATAGAATATTCGGAGCGAATTATTCAGAGCCTTGAAAAGTCAAAAATTATTTCGCAAGATAAAAAAAAATCAGGAAAAACTTAGGAGACTTTATGGAAATTGTCTAGTGCGGAAAAAAATTTTTACCCATAAGTCAATGTACAGAACTCAAAAACAAAAATGCACATCTCAAATAATAATCTTTACAAGCATTTTTAACTTTGATGGCCGCGAAAATTTGCCGGGTGAAAAACGAAAAATGTGAATCAGAGTTCGATCTCCATCAGCAGATATGAGAGAAGGAAATTATGCGTCGCGGAAGAATGAAGTTTCAGTATTCAGATCTGTTATAAAAGAAAATTAGGAAAGGAGAAATCATTTCTAAGGCTTATATGAGAATTAATTGAGCTGATCTGGAAAAAGAAACTTGTGGTCAGAATGTTATATATGCTATTGTAGAAAATAATTTTGATGAAGATCAAATCTCTATCTTGCAACAGTTCAACAAGTTGGAATACTATTTCATTAGAGAATTTACTATAGTATAGAAATCAGTAAAGAGCCTGAAAATGATATTTACATCAGTTAAGGTTCAATAATAATATTTCTCCGTAACAAACTAAAGGTAATCTATGGAAATGACCCTAGGATTAAGCCCTTGATAAGTCAAAAGGAGTAAATTAAATCTTGAGAAAGTTAAAAAGAAAGGGGATTCTAAACATTTAGTTGAAAGAGAGG
>JABUQX010064330.1:42500-45284 GCA_015478945.1 Trachelipus rathkii | reverse complement strand
CTTGACATTCGTCGGAGGGATGAAACTTTTCATTGTTTCGACCTTTCACAGACAGCGCTAAATCCACTTTACCATCTTGAATCCTAGAATAAAACTTGATGACTGGTAAGAAGCGCACTTTGGACAGTTTACTCTCAAGTTGTTTTTCGGAAAGCCAGTTAGAAACTTTTCTCAAATTTTTGATCTCGGACAAGGTGTTCGGGCCAACGTTCTTCCTAGCACTAGTACTCCGTCAAGGTAGACCTGATGAACTGGTCCTAAAAGGGATTTTAAGCCATTGTTCATTGCCCTAGCATACGAGATGGGGCATTGCGGTGGCCCAAAGGTTTAAGCGGGTAGGGCAGAATTAAACCTTTCCTAGTCCTTAAACGCCACTTAGGCTTTTTGGGTTTTCTTCCTCTATTTCTAATGCATGGTACGCGTCGAGGAGGTCTATCGATGTAAAAATCGTGTTTCCCCCGAGCGACGTAAAGATCTCCTCTATCGATGGGAGAGGATAGACGTCCTGGACACTGTAGGAGTTGAGGTAGCGGTAATCAAGGCACACCCTTGGCTTTAAACTGTTCTTTTTTGCCACTACCAGTAGTGGGGAAGAATGTGGGCTGTAACAGGCCTTGATATATCCCTTTTCCAACGCTGCATCCGTGTAATCATCGATGTCCTGTAAGTACTTATGGGGCAACCGGTACTGTTTACGGAGAAGATGACTTTAGGAGCGTCAGGGAGTAGTTCAATTTTAAACTTCTGAAGCGGGCAGACCGGGACAGCATCATCATCAAGTGCTAGTACATCATGGTAAGTCATCAAAAGATTAAGCAAGTCTTCTAAGTACTCTGGCTTTTCAAGGATGCTGTTCTCAGCGTCTTCCTTTGACATCTTTTCTTCGATGATTTCTCTGTACACTTTCCTTAATTCTGTCTTTGATAGACCTTTAGAGCATGTGGCTACATTGGCTGACACTACTCGCTTGTGTCCACTTATGTCTGGGCTTCCTTCAGCTGATTGGCTGATTAGTGGGTAACTATTACCTAGAGTTATCCCTTTTTTCAAATGGAATTGTTGGTCACTCAAATTTATGTAACTGAGCACAATTCTGTTATTCCTTACGGGACTGACTGTGTTTGCAATATACAGTGGTCCTCTGGAGAGAGCTGGGGTCATGATACACTTTCGCTCCAAGTCAAAATCATCTTGAGTCTCAGGTCTAACCTTTATGTACCCATATGAGTTGCTTGGCAGTATAGTATTTTCAATCACCTTCAAATCGATTACAATATCTTCATCGATCATTAAATGTTCATTTTGGTTAGGGTCAGGGTTCGTTGAAGCCTGTAAATTCTTCGATTGAGTTGAACTTTCTTTTTTAGTAGAAGTGTGCTTATGTTTTGGCTTGGCTCCTCTGGGCGCAGGACTGTGAGGAGGAGGGGAGGCTAGGATTTCTTCCTTTTCTGGCTCCGTTCTCCTTGTCTCTCGATTCAGCTGGGCTCGAGCGGTACCGTACGATGCAGAACTTCTTTTATTTCCCTGAGGCGCGGAGGGCCTGCTTGGGGGCGTTACTGACAAAGTTGCTTCTTCTTCCTGTGGGAAATAACCGTTCGCGACGCGGTGGGGATTGACTGACAGGGCTGCCTTCCTTTGCAATGGAAGGGGACCGTGCGCAACATGTGCTGGGTCGACTGACAGGGTTGTCCGCCTTTCCTGTGGAAAAGATTGGTTCGCAACTGATTGTTCAGTTTGGTTTAAATGTTTTAAAGTTCGATCGGAATCCCTAAAATATTTAGAATACCTACTACTTTTTTCCCCCTTGGCCACTGATGGCTTGGGTGGATTCTTTCTGGGCAGAGGGGAGTCCTTTATTTCTCTAAGGCTCTCATCTGTGTGTTCTCGGACTAAATAAATACCATATTTGGCAAAGACTGGTATGTCTATCTCTTTTTCTTCGTGGATAGACATTTTTGAAGAAAACATATTCAAAGTGATGGGTAAATTAGATAAAATGTTGTTCCCCAACAACATGGACCAACTGGGTTCTCCCTGTACCTCGCTCACTTGGAAAGTGGTGAGGTAATATTCTTTGTGCATGCGGAGGTACAGCTGCACCTCTCCTCTTAACTTAGTTGGGTTGTTATCGACCCCTTGCACCACCAGGTCGGTTTTCCGGAGCGGTACTTTGAAGTTACCTTCTTTTTCTAACTCTTTTAACCGCTTGGGTGTTACGAGGGATATGCTGCTCCCACAATCTAATAAAACACATGCTCTAGCCTCCTTACTACCTATTGAGGGAGTAAGATGGACATTAGTATAGAAATGGTGTCCCAGTTTGTATGGTTTTTCAACACTTTCCTGAAAAAATGTTTGGGCAACTTTTTTATCTTTCTCTTCATTTAATACCCACTTATCATATCCTTTCTTATTTTTTCTTTTTACTGTTTTCCAGCCTTTGCCCCCATCCGAAAATTTTCTCTGTCTGTTCTTTCCTCGGAGAGGGAGAGGAAGGGCTCTCTATCTAGGGACTTATCTTCCTCTTCTTCTTCTTCACTTAACTCAGAGTCTCTTCGCTGGCCTTCTGCCACATAAACTCTAGTGCTCTTTTTCTCACCGGAGGGCTTGTATCCTTCTTTCTTCCTCGTGAAGGTCCTGGGCCCTCGCCTGTCTGTAGTGAAACGCTCAGGTTTCTGGGCCTTCACGCCCTTGTCCATATCAACTTGGCTGTTGTATGGAAGGAACACTTGGTTTTCTCCGGAAGAGGGTTTCCATGAAGGAGCATCTCTGCACCTGGGTTGC
>JABUQX010064330.1:27500-30000 GCA_015478945.1 Trachelipus rathkii | reverse complement strand
CCCACATTTCCCCCCCGAATTTTACTTTTACCCACATTATCCTAGAACTAACCTGTCTACACACCCTCACCTTGTCCCACATCTCTTCCCTCATAACTATTCCCACCCCTTCCCTCGCCCTCACTCTCTCGCTCACCCCCGATACCATACCTTTGTATTTTCCGAAATCTATCTCCCTCTTTCCCTTCAACTTCGTTTCTGTTATCCCTAACACATCCAACCTTTTTTCCTCACACATCAACCCCACTTCCTCCCTTTTCAAATCCTCATTTACCCCTCTCACATTCATACACCCCACCCTAATCACCCTAATTACCACTCTCCTCCCCATCTTTCCCTACTTCTATATATAACTCAAACAGGCTGTACGCTTTACGGGACCCCCCCCCTAGGTACTTCCCAACTCCTAGGGTTACCACCCCGCTCACCAACCCACAATAACAATAACCAGATACGCTAAAACAATATAAAAACAATAAAAGGTTAAAACCCACACTATCAGTTTATATCTATTCCCCCACCCTCTTCCTCCTCCCCCTTCCTCCCTTCCCCCACCTCCCTTTCCTTTTCCTTTTAAATTCCCGTTAAAACTTAATTATCCATTAAAAACCTTTATTTACTTATTTATTTAAAATTCCTTAAAAACTGACACACATACGATATATAAAATTTTCAATAAATAATACCTTACCAATGCAAACGATTAAAGTAACTATGACAAACAATAAACAAAATATATCTACTTTACCTACCACACGAACGAACTGAGATTTACAGTTATAATATAATTGTCTATTAACGGTATTAACACCAGGAATAACTGGATTCTTACTCACAATGAACTCGAGATTGTGAGCAAAATAACTAGCTTCAAAGCGGCCTATTTTTCATATATATAGCAGAGAGAATAAATATTTTATTTTAATACTACAAAATTGCTCTAAACAACAATAAATTTACGAAAAAAGTGTCTACATATAATTATGTAATCTTATTTTTCAATATAATAAATAAAATACTCAGACAACGAAATTAATAATGAATATGGGATTCTATTCCTCAGAACGTGGGAGGCCACGTGGTGCACAATACTGACGTCATCAGCGACTATGGTAACTAAGCCAATCGGAAACAAGCATATATTCCACTGTATAATATCCCACTTGAACGATTTATTAATATCAAATGGATAATGCCTATATTATATTAATAGAAAAGAATATAATATTTAATATAAATTATTTACTAAAGACAAGTAAATATAATTTGCACTTATAGTCTTTTCTGTATTACCAAAATACCTGATACATAAGCCTTACATACGATTTTTCATAAATACGCATTTAAAAATTTTCCCCAGAAAAGCACTTCATTCTGTAGAAACCTGTATGCAAAAATGCAAAAATGGAGACGAAATTCACAAAGATGATGAATCTTTAGCCATTAATGGAAGTAGAACAACTTGTAGAATTTTTCAATCGGTCGTCATTCGATCTCAATCGAAGAGAAAACTTTCCCATCCAATAGAACTCTACGTTATTACAAGTAGAATAATTATTACAATATAGCCTACAGAATTTTCCGAAGCTACTTAGACAAAATTTTCTGTAGCCACAATCAACCAAAATGTCCTCAATCACGCTTGAACAAAATATGTCCTGATGCGGCTTAGCCAAAATTCTTATCTATAAGTCACGTTTGCCAAAATTTTATCATATATATAACTTTCCAATATAAATATTTCTTCTTAATAAGTATTCAGAGATTACAATAATTACTTACAAGCAATGAGAGATTCTTGTTTTTATTTGCATAAGTAAGCATTGACGAGTGAGAGAGCGAGATATCTTATAAAATTAAAATACCTGGAATTTTGTAGATTAATCTGGCTACAACTTACGGTCTGACATAAGAAATATTATAAAACATTTACTAATATTTCGAATAATAATATCTTGGAGAGCAGTTCATTCGCTCATAATAATTACAGAGAGATCATAAAAATATTCACTTCTTGAAGAATATGCGAGAATATAATAGCTAAAATTATTCACTTTTCTGTGAATGACGAGAGGATAAATTAGAGACAATGTATATATTTAGATCACTTGCTAGATCGAAGATAATGTAAACAAATAAACTTCTTAAAGATAAGATATGTGGCTTGATCACATATAAGATTAATGACACTTGTGTTTACAAAATATCACAACACGATGAATCACTAAAAACTCTTAGCATCTGTGTCCAATCTTTTCGATATATATATATATATAATATATATATATATATATATAAGGTATATAAAGAAAGATATATATATATATATATATATGTTATATGCGTAACTACCCAATCAAAAATCACTTGTATTTAAATTGATTTAACATCTTTTAAATTCTTTACAATATTCTCAGCGAATAACTTTCAACAGTAGCGATATATATATATATATATTATATATATATATATATATATATATATATATATATATATATAA
>JABUQX010064330.1:2500-12500 GCA_015478945.1 Trachelipus rathkii | reverse complement strand
CCTCCTCATGCCCCAAACATTCTCTCTTTTTGTTGCTGGAATCTTTGTATATTAATAAATACAGGCCAAATCTTAACAATATTATATCATACACATAATTGGTTTTTGTTCTTTATCAAGTGTTATACTGTCATTATTTATTTATTTATTTATAGACCTGATGATGACTCTAGTTGAATCGAAACGTTTATTAAAATGCTACATCTCGTTATGGCTTTGGTTTTCCTTATAAGAACAAGGTTCAGTAGGAACCACAATTTATATATACATATAATATATATATATATAGGCAGCAGCATATAAGCATGTTAAAAGGTAGTTATATATATATATATATATAGCATATATATATATATATATATATATATATATATAAAGTATATATATATATATATATATATATATATATATATAAGAAAGAAAGAAAGTATATATATATATATATTTATATATATATATATATATATATATATATATATATATATATATAACATATATATATATATATATATATATATATATATATATATATATATATATATATATATATATATAATATATATATATATATATATATATATATATATATATATATGGTGGATGAGTGTGTAAATGTATTTGTGGGAACTTAGGAAATTAAAAAAGTTTTCACCACAAAATTTAATTACATTTATAAAGTTGTTAATATATTAAAACATTTGAGAAGAAATGTAAATACAAGTTTAAAACGAATATTTGCATACCTTAATGAGAATCGAAAATGCGTATCCCTTTGCGTTAAATACACAATATTACATTACTACTAAATGATATATATATATATATGGTGTTGGTGGTATATATAAGAGCAGCATATATATATATATATATATATATATATATATATATATATATATATATATATATATAGTATATATACATATATATATATAAAGCATATATATATATACATATATATATAAATATATATATATATATATATATATTATTATATTATATGTTGGTTATTATTATTATATAAATGTTTTTATATATATATTTTGAATGTTATTGTTATTGTTATTGGTTATGAAGATATATTGTATATTATATATATTATGCCATATATATATATATATATATATATATATATATATATATTATGTTATATATAATACATATATACATATATATATGTTGACTATATATATATAGAGTTATATATATTATATATAGATTATATATATTTATATGCTAGATATATATATATATATATATATATATATATATATATATATATATATATATATATATATATTATATATATATATATATATATATATATATATATATATATATGTATGTATATATATATATAAGTATATATATATAGTTATACTAAGTATATATATATAAGGCGGTTAATAAGGCGGCATAAGCTGGAAGTTACTGCTATATTATGTTACAGCAGGGCTACAGCGCATAAATGGAAATAGTTGCTCAGAGGGTTGTCGCCCGATTTATGAAAATCACAGGATATACTCTAAAAATAATAATGAAGATATGAAAACGAAATTGCCTGCCCCTTTCAACGTGCCGCAGCTCTGGAAAGTTGTTAAAAATTCCATAGACTTTTCAATATTATCGATCCAGGTTAGGTCTCATTTCAGGCCCTCTAAGTCAGGTTATGATTAGTTTTGTTAGGTATACACAGAGAAAATCTATGTAGAATTAACAAATCTTATCATAACCTGAACTAGGATGGCCCTAAAAACGAGCACGAGGCCCACTCATTTATTATAAGAAAGTCTATGGAAATTTTTAACTTTCAGAGGTTGTAACTTTTTTCCTAAAGAGACTACCGATTTTCATTTTTACTATTCTTCATTATTATTTTTTTAGAGTATATCCCATATTTAAAAATTGTTTTTTTTTAATAACAAATCCTATGGGGTTTTTACAACTTTGAGAGGCTGTAACTTTTTTTTTACTAAGGAGAGCGACGATTTTCGTTTCACTATTCTTTATTATTATTTTTTTAGAGTATAATCTGGTGATTTTCATAAAAATCGGGGTGACAACCCTCTGGGTAACAATTACCATATATATGGTTATTTTGGCCCATATGGTTACTGCTATTGCAGCAGCAGCAGCACGTTGCTGGTGCTAAGCAGTTGGTATATTGGGCTACAGCAGTTATATATATTGCGCGCGCGGGTTAAGGCGGGTTGCTATTATATATATATATATATATATATAAATAGTTATATATATATATATATATATATATATATATATATATATAATAGCAGATATATATTATATATATATATATATGCAGAGTTAATATATATATATATATATAATATATATATATATATATATATATATATATATATATATATATATATATAGTATAGTATATATATATATATATATATATATATATATATATATATATATATATATATATATATATATATATAAAAACAAAGAAAATAAATTAATTGATATCTCTTCAAGTTCCTTATCGTGCCACATATTATAGTTATAGATATGTTAAATGCAGCAACAAGTTTTGGAAATCCATGATATGCATGTTCTTTTTGTTTGAGAGGTTTTGCACAACGACAATACCTTGTCATCCTATGTAGTTTCAAAGAATGTAGCAAAATATATTGTAAGCTGAACATATCAGAACATCACAGATGAAGAAGAACCTTGAATAAAAGGTGAATAAAAAATTTGAACACGGCCTGCAAGAAAAGATCATTTGTAATCTTTTCTTTACAACATTAATTAACATGAAGAATAAAGAACAGTCAGACATGATTATCCATCTAGCTACCAAAGTCTTCAGGTCCTTTCTACGAGATTTTAAGTCCACCTCAACCTCATACTTAATTAAATTTGATAGAAAAGGCCACTTTCAAGTAACTATTTATCAGATTTAGTAGAGTTGTTTACTCATTAGTTATCGAAATCTACAATTTATACAATACACTAGCACTACAACTATGTTCCATTGATGGTACAACCATGCTCCATAAACGAATGAAACGACACTTCTTTTGTATGTAAGTTGTATACATTATAGATTTGAAAAATTGTTCCTGACTCAGAGCAATGATTCACCAAAAAAAATGTAAAAAAACCAGATCGAATATTCTTTATTGTTTCTTTTATTTTCCACAGCAATAATATTAAAAGAACAAATGGCAAATACAATTTGAAAATGTCAGGTTCTCAGATAAGGTTGCAAAAACGTAACCAATATTTTTCTGGCCAAACTGGCAATTCTGGAATCTTTTATGTGATATATCCATTTGTTTAATAAAATTAGTGATTTTGATAATTAAAGAAACAATATACTTTATCTAGTTTTTTAAAAATATTTTTGGTAAATCATTGGTCTGAGACAAGAATAAATTTACCTATCTATAAATTATTCTATGTACCGTAAACCTTCTTCTATTATACCCGGCTGAATTTTTCTTAGTTTCATCCCTCTTTTCGTTTTTAAATTAAACAGTATTCTATTCAAAATCGATCTCGCCTACAAGATATGTTCAGATTCTCAGGTTTTCCCTTTGAGATGCTATCTTTGAAACTTTTTGTTGCAATCTGTTCCCCCATCTGTTTGATAAAATCTTAACCACCTATTTAGACAATATCTTTTTCCCCAAAAAACTCACTACCTCATGGCCCCTAAATTAACCACATTTAATGATACTGCCCTTAAGCTCCTTTTTAGGTCCAAAAACCACAAACCCTCATAAAATTACTTGAGAGATTTTGACTTTCAACTTATCTACACATTGAATATAGGTTTATCTCTTTCAATGCCTACATTGTTGGCTCTTTCTTCCACCTCAGTGAGCACATCCCCAAATTGCTTCAATTTTTAGTTGTCTGCAAATACGAGTGCGCAGACTGCCATGCCTGCAAAGTGGGGAGACACTTCCCTTTAACTTTTCATTAGGATCTTAAGTATAAGGGACTCTCACTTAAAACGGTCTCCCATTTACCTCTTCAAACCCTAAAAACATCCGTTATCTGGGACCATGCGCTTCAACAGGGATCACCCAGCTCCTAAATGACAAATTTTCAAAAAACTAAAGCCAATAAATCGATAACTGAGGTCAGGATCATCTAGTTTTTGTTAAATAATAGTTCTCGCTATCCCTTAATATAACATTAATAATATTATTAATACTTATATATCTCTCATCTTCTATTAGATTACACACAGTTTAAACATTATATAAGATTAAATAACTAACTATCTTCTTGAAAACTTAAATTAGCTTTCATCAATGACGTAGTTCTTGTTGCGTCTCCCCGAGTTTCTGAAGTGTCGGTATATCATTGTGCTTTGTTTAACATAATTGAATATTTATTTTTTTACAAAATATTTGGTTCTTTATTTAAATCTTACTCTACCTATTTATTGAATAATTTGATTGTTTTGCTTTCAAATAATTCCCTCCCAATATATATATATATATATATATATATATATATATATATATATATATATATATATTATAGAAAGATAGAGCAGAAGAGCAGCAGCGAGCAAAGATATATATATATATATATATATATATATGTTATTATATATATATATATATATATATATATATATATATATATATATATATATAATTTACCATTTCTTATTGTTTGCACATAGTTTGCATTTTGAGTCTTACTGTTGAATCGTTTGACTTTCACTCATAGGGAGTATGAATTCCCATGCAAATTTCCCCTGTACCACAGGGTAATTATGGGAGGGAGAGCGGAGATCCAAGGCTAATCCTCTTGCGAACTTAAAAAGATTTGTGCTAAAAAGAGTTTTTGGACTGCTAGCAGAGTAATTAAGTAATATATTATCTCTGATCTAGACTCTATTTTAATTTCAACATTTAGGTCAACTCCTTGAAGAGCATAATGAAAATGAGGCTGAACTATGGCTGGCAAAATATTATCCTGAATACCTTAGTGGACTAATGATTTACAGAAAAAAGTTAAAACTGTTTTCCCAGCCCATATGTTCGAAGAATCACTGGTGTCACAGTTAAGTCCAGATAAATGATGGAATATCATGGATATTAAATTGAAAAAGTGTACTGATAAAGAAAAGTTACCAGATGAGTTTTGCCACTTTTTGGCACCGTTACATTCATGCCCTGCCAGTTCTGGATTAATTGAAAGAATTTTCTCTACTTTTGGTTTTGTTTGTTCCTCAAAAGTTCGAAATAGGCTTGGGGTCAGAAGAAACTCAAAAACTTACAGGGATATATAAATATCCTAAGACAGGTTAGGCATCCAGATAGTTACTAATGTGAAATAAAATTGGAAACGTAATTCATTCACTGACTTAATTCAATCCAGTGTTACAAATTAGTTTTATACTTTATTGCATGATATATAAATTTATTAAATAATTGAAATTCAAAATATATTCCAGTAAATTTATAGCCAAAGAGGAAAGAAATTTTACCAAAAAGGTAAAATTTACTGAAAAATTTATTTAGTAATTTTAATAATGGAATATAGTTATTATCTTCTAGTCAATAAAATTTAAAGATATATTCATTTGTTATTTTGTATTAAATTTTAAAAATTTATTTTTTTCATTCTCATTTATTTCAAATGGTATATCAATGAAAATCTTGAATAAAATACAACTAGGCTTACTAATAACGAAGCATAATATAGTTATTATTATTGCATATTAGTAATTTTTAAAAATTTATTTCAAATTGTTGAAAAATAGTAGCTAAAATTTAATAAACCCCCAAAAAAACACTTGCTGCTGGGCTTTTTTTGAGTTTTATATATATAACTGTCCTCGCTGTAGTCGAGACTCGTACATCGGCTCAACTACCAGACTCCTTCGCAATAGGGCTTGTGAGCACATGGGCATTAGTCATCGTACCATGTCTCCTCTCAACACCAAGGAGTATTCCGCCGCAAGAAATCATGCAACTCTAAGTGGTGTTTCTATCAGTTTTCAAGATTTTAAGATCCTTTGGTCTATATAGGCATTTACTAAATTTATTTTTAGCTTAGTATAAATACATCTAAAAATATCTAAAATATATCAGACACAAAATTATATATTTCACATTAGTCCAACATCATTATGAAAGTTGGAATCAACAACCTCCTGAATTTCCACAGGCTCCGCCTCCAAAGTTAACATCGATAGAGATTTGGTCTCTTTCCATATCAGTCCTCTGATGTGGAAGGATTCCTCTCCAAGGTAAAACAGTCGGTAATATATAATATATTTATGTTCTTCTTTAAATATTATTATTATTATTATTATTATTATTATTATTATTATTATTATTATTATTATTATTATTATTATTATTATTATTATTATTATTATTATTATTATTATTATTATTATTATTATTATTATTATTATTATTATTATTTATTATTATTATTATTATTATTGGTTTATAATTTATTAATATTTATTCTTTATTTTCATTTAATTTATGTTCATTTCAAATTTATTTTCCTTTCGAATTTATTTTCATTTTTAATTTATTTCATTTTTAATTTATTTCTATTATATAATGTTAATTTTAATATGTTTATTTGGTTTTTGTTCTTTATCAAGTGTTATTCTGTCATTATTTATTTATTTATTTATAGACCTGATGATGACTCTAGTTGAGTCGAAACGTTGTTTATTAAAATGCTACATCTCGTTCTGGCTTTGGTTTTCCTTATTAGAACCAGGTTCAAAAAGAACCACAATTACTTTGATTATATATATATATATATATATATATATATATATATATATATATATATATATATATATATATAATATATATATATATATATATATATATATATATATATATATATATATATATATATATATATATATATATATATATATATATATATATATATGTATTTTGTGTGTGTATATGTATTTGTGGGGAACTTAGGAAATTAAAAGTTTTACCACTAAAATTTAATTACATTTATAAAGTTGTTAATATATTAAAACATTTGAGAAGAAATGTAAATACAAGTTTAAAACGAATATTTACATACCTTAATGAGAATCGAAAAATGCGTATCCCCTTTTGCAAGTTAAATACACAATATTATTACATTACTAATTCAAATGATATATATATATATTAATATAAAGGTTGTTACAGCAGTATATATAGAGTTAGCAGTTATGTTGGTTATATTATATATATATATATATATATATATATAGATATATATATAGATATATATATATGATATATATATATATATAGATATATATATATATAGATATATATAGATATATATACAGCAGCATAGCAGATATTATGCTAAGTTATGTTACATATATATAGATATTACATATGGCTGCTATTACTATATATATAGATAGTGGTTGGTGCGTATATATATGTATATATATATATAAAAGAATAGTATAAAAAAAATATAATTATATATATATATATATATATATATATATATATATATATATATATGGTAATTGTTACCCAGAGGGTTGTCACCCCCGATTTTTATGAAAAATCACAGGATATACTCTAAAAAATAATAATGAAGAATAGTGAAAACGAAAATTGTCGCCCTCTTAAAAAAAGTTACAGCTCTCAAAGTTGTGCTAAAAATTCCATAGGACTTTTCAATATTGATCATCCAGGTTAGGTCTCATTTCAGGCCCTCTAAGTCAGGTTATGATAAGTTTTGTTAGGTATACACAGAGAAAATCTATGTAGAATTAACAAATCTTATCATAACCTGAACTAGGATGGCCCTAAAACGAGCACGAGGCCCACTAATTTTTATTATAAGAAAGTCTATGGGAAATTTTTTAACTTTCAGAGGTTGTAACTTTTTTTCCTAAAGAGACTGCCGATTTTCATTTTCACTATTCTTCATTATTATTTTTTTAGATTATATCCTGTGATTTTAAAAAAAAATTTTTGTTTTTTTTTAATAACAAATACTATGGGGTTTCGCACATATATGAAAGGCTGTAACTTTTTTTCCTAAGGAGAAAGGACGATTTTCGTTTTCACTATTCTTTATTATTATTTTTTTAGAGTATATCTTGTGATTTTCATAAAAATCGGGGGTGACAACCCTCTGGGTAACAATTACCTTTTCATTTTCCATACAAATTTCAAACTATGATATACATAGATGTATATCAATATATAAAAAGAAATAGATATATATATATATATATAAATTATATATATATATATATATATATATATATATATATATATATATATATATATATATATATATATATATATATATATATATATATATATATATATATATATAAGAAAAAAGAAAATAAATTAAATATCTCTTTTTAAATCTTTAAATATTATAGTTATAGATATGTTAAATGAGCAATTCAAGTTTTGGAAATCCATGATATGCATGTTCTTTTGTTTGAGAGCTGCACAACGACAATACCTTGTCATCCTATGAAGCCAAAGAATGTAGCAAAAATATATTGTAAGCTGAACATATCAGAACATCACAGATGAAGAAGAACCTTGAATAAAAGGTGAATAAAAAATTTGAACACGGCCTGCAAGAAAAGATCATTTGTAATCTTTGCTTTACAACATTAATTAACAGGAGGAATGAAAACAGTCAGACATAATTATCCATCTAGCTACCAAAGTCTTCAGGTCCTTTCTACGAGATTTTAAGTCCACCTCAACCTCATACTTAATTAAATTTGATAGAAAAGGCCACTTTCAAGTAACTATTTATCAGATTTAGTAGAGTTGTTTACTCATTAGTTATCGAAATCTACAATTTATACAATACACAGCACTACAACTATGTTCCATTGATGGTACAACCATGCTCCATAAACGAATGAAACGACACTTCTTTTGTATGTAAGTTGTATACATTATAGATTTGAAAAATTAGCCTGATTAGAGTACGATTCACCAAAATGTAAACCAGATCGAATATTCTTTATTGTTTCTTTTATTTTCCTCAGCAATAATATTAAAAGAACAAATGGCAACATAATTTGAAAAAATGTCAGGTTCTGTAGATAAGGTTGTGAAACGTAACCAATATTTTTCTACAACTGGCAATTCTGGAATCTTTTATGTGATATATCCATTTGTTAATTTAAAATTTGTGCGATTTTGATAATTAAAGAAACAATATACTTTATCTAGTTTTTTAAAATATTTTTGGTAAATCATTGATCTGAGACAAGACCAAATTTGCCTATCTATAAATTATTCTATGTACCGTAAACCTTCTTCTATTATGCCCGGCTGAGTTTTTCTTAGTTTCATCCCTCTTCGTTTTAAATTAAACAGTATTCTATTCAAAATCGATCTCGCCTACAAGATATGTTCAGATTTCTCAGGTTTTCACTTTGAGATGTGCTATCTTTGAAACTGTTTTGTTGGTAATCTGTTCCCCCCCCATCTGTTTGATAAAATCTTAACCACCTATTTAGACAATATCTTTTTCCCCAAAACTCACTGCCTGCGGCCCCTAAATTAACCATTTATCTTAAGCTTCCTTTTTAGGTCCAAAAACCACCAACCTCATAAAATTACTTGAGAGATTTTGACTTCAACTTATCTACACATTGAAGATAGGTTTATCTCTTTCAATACCTTCAATGTTGACTCTTTTTTCCAACTCAGTGAGCACATCCCCAAATTGCTTCGATCCTTAGTTGTCTGCAAATACGAGTGGGAGGACATTTCCCTTTAACTTTTCATTAGGATCTTTAAGTATAAGGGACTTTCACTTAAAACGGGTCTCCCATTTAACAACCCTGAAACATCCGTTATCTGGGACCATGCGCTTCAACAGGATCACCCAGTCTTAAATGACAAATTTTCAAAACTGAAGCCAATTAAATCGATAACTGAGGTCAGGATCATCTAGTTTTTGTTTATTAATAGTTCTCGCTGTCCCTTAATATAACATTAATAATAATATTAAT
>JABUQX010064329.1:92500-119670 GCA_015478945.1 Trachelipus rathkii | reverse complement strand
GAACTTGAGGCTCTACAATATCGTATTTTTACAAATATAAATTTGCCTAAGAATGTAACATCGATCATTATGTAGGTTCAAACTTTTCCCTATAACTATAAGATGCGAGGCTATCAAACTATCATGGCATTTCCTTATCGAAGTAATCTCTTCCATCTGCTCCAACCAAGAGTAAATTTATGCTGTCAGAGTAATCACATATGTAACCTATTAGGCACCCTATATCTCTTCAAATTCTCCATTCTTCAAAATGCTTTATATATATAAAATTCAACATTGAAAAAATTTGGTAATCTTTTTTTTATATTTAAAAAACACTTAACCCTACACTTAACATCCATAAGACTTCTTTGTCACTTTTGAATTGCCTGTACTATTTGCCTGAATTTCGTGCAAAACGAACACGATTTACTTTTGCTTTGCAATCAATTGGAATCTGCTGTCTGTGAATGTAGCCCTAGTCGATTTCGGATAAACAGTACATTAAAAATAATTACAAATGGTTTATATTACATAAAATTGATCTACTATTGTGATGGAGATTATACTGATTTGGAAGAAAATTAGTATTTATAATAAACTGATTTTATTGGAATGAATACTATTATCTAATATACAATTTCAAACGGGCTACAATATACACGCCTTTATTTTTTTTTTGGTTTACATACATTTTGCGTTGCAATAAAAACATACAAAGATGGGAAGCGGGGATGATGTTAAAAGTGAAAATATTAATACGTTTTGGTAAGCTATTTCTTACATCTAAAATTTTTGCGAGCAAAGTTTTTTAACAAAAACGAATGCAATCTCGAGCATTTTCTTACGTTTCGTCAAAGCAAAAATGCATAAGTGATCAAAAGTGGGATATTTTAACTATAACAGATACCTTTGCCTTTTGGGTTAAACGATAATCAGACAATTGCGAATATATATTTTATTTTCTATCTATATATAATATTATATAATTTTATTATATTTTTATATATATATATATAACTATATATATTATATATATAATATATATATTATTTAATTATATATATATAATATATATATATATATATATATATATATATATATATTAATTATAAATATTTCCAATATATAATATTTAAGATATATAATATACATATATATATATATCTATTTTACTATTCTTTCTATTTAACATTTATATTTCATAACATATGAGGGAAAAAATATTACAGTAATATATATAAATATAATATATATATATATATTTATTATAGTATATAATTACATATATATATATATATATATATTTAATATATATATATAGAGTTAATAGGGAAGCGTTATGGCAGGTGTTATTAGTAAATGATATATATGGTTGTTTAGGTGACCGTGGTCTCTTGAGAATGGATCAAAAGTATGTAATGTTTATAGTGATTGATGTTGAAAGAATTTCTAATGGATTTACAGGTGATTGGTTAGGATTAATAGGGATTAATAACGGAGTCAAATTAAGGATCCTTGGTTATTCAATTTGTATTCAATTTGTATATGGAGTTTGAAAGAATTCGAGGTGGAGATGGCAGGAATGGTGTTAGAATGGTGGAGAATGTAGTTGAGTGGAGGGTGCCCTATTCACCTATTAATTATATGCGGATGATTTGTTTCTGTGTGGCGAATCTGTAAGAGAGTTTGAGAACGGATTATGATAGACAGAGTTATTATATTAAGGTAACAGGGTGTGTGAAAATAGGAGGGGGTCTTGATAAAAGTAAACTAGTGGATAAGAAGGTTATAAGACCGTGTGCTGGTTAATATAGGAAGCTGGGTATGTGTACACTTCCTCAGTGTCGAAGTTATGCTAGATGGGTGTTAGATTTCTGATGTATTTAGGAACAAAGTGGGTTGATGTACAGGTTAAATAATTTTATTAATTTTTAAGAGTGGGTATATGATTCGAGTGAGAAGGGAACGGACCGATGCAGGGAAGTGTAGTCCAGAGCTATAAGAGCTATTGTGGATACTGGGGCGTAGGAACGAGTGTACTGGAAGTGCTATAGGTGTATATTTAAAAAATTCGGTTTGGTTGAAAATTGCAAAGGGGACTAGAAGGTCTTAGAGTGTCCTGCTACGGGGATCTTTTATTCAGGTTCGGACGGGTATATTATGTCTCTACCTTGGATGTGAGAGCTTGGGATCGGTCTGACGTGGAAGCAACTCTGTATGGGACAATGGATATACGGGAAGTTTTGTTGATGGAGAGTATTACTAGGAAGTTTAGGTCTTACATGTGTCCGATATCAGGAATTGCGCACAATCTTAGGGGTGGTGCTAGGTGTGAGAAGAAATTGATAAAGCGAAGGCAATGTAAGTATTAGAGAGTGATAGTGTTGTGATTGTCAGACAATAGAAAGTGCAAGCGGACTACACCATTTGCAGAACGTGTAACAATGATATACTGACAAGTGATGAGTTCGAACGAGGGTCTTTGGCTCTTGGTCGCATAGTGGGCATAAAGGTATGAAATGACTACGGTTGGTGTGAATGAGGATAAGTATTTACCAGTGGAAGAAGTTGTGATGGGAGGAACCGACTTCCCGAGCTGGATGAGGACCGAAGAGGGAACATGTTGGAGTGGCAAGAAATGCGTGAAGTCGATTGTTGTTGGAGAGGAGTAGACAATTGTTGTAGATATTGGCGAGTCAGAGGCGAGATAAGGTGCATGATAGGAGAGAATTGCGGGGTTTTTGTATGGGGCAATGGTCTCGCTCGACACTCCTTCACACATGGGCACTAAGGGATGAATCCCTTACAGTATTGACGATTTATTCCAGCAACTCGTACAGGCCTGAGGTCGAAACCCGATAGGGCGAAGATTGCCTCGGCGCTGGTCGCGGCAGGAGAATCAATTTTTGCAAAAATAGTAAATTTTTAATTGCAAATCGTTACTAGGGTGGGTATTTTGAACAAATATTTAAGGCCTGGACATTTTAACTTGTCTGTGACGACGGCGTAAAAACTAATATGTTGCGCTATAATTTTTATTACAATCTTCTTATGATTATGTGTGAAAACCCATAATCCTAAAGCTGTTCGCGCAGTATGCCGATAGCAGGTGAATGTTTTGGCGATCTTGCTGTAATAATCAGAGGGTGAAGCTGGTGATGGCTTGTGCGTGACCTTTGGTTATCTTTTATCTATTTCACTCATTATATTTAATGGAATTATATTTCTTATTGATAATATTCATAACTAGATGGATTATTGTACACACTCTTATCCGCTCCAATAGCTTGTGGCACATGAGGCAGGTGAAGATAGAACGAGAGACGTAAAAATATATGTATATATATAAACTTATTTGAGTGTATAATATAGGGATAGTGTAAAGTATTTATCTTTCAATATATTATTTACTATAATTTTTAGAATGAGTATGTAATAAGCCAAGTACATTTAGGGGAGTATGAATAGCGTACTGAGTACATCGGTGTTGGTGATTGAATGAATTGGGTTAATACTGATGAAATTGATCTCGCTTACATCAATCTGTGTAGGATTCATGGAAAAGAGGTCCAATTTACTACTGCAACTCTTACAACAGTCTGGACTAGTAGAATGAAGGAATTTCATTTTGCAGGTACGATCACTGAAAGTATAATGAGTAAGGTCTTGATTATTCATTTCTTATATACGTTACAGATACCTGATGTTACTATTTATGTAAAAGGTGTCAGCTAGTAATTAAATTGCAAAGACATCAATACGTTTTTCTTTTAGAGGTCTTTTTAAGTTAAGAGACCAATATATTATTATTATTCCACCTGTGCTATATTCACCTTACGCTATATAAATAATAATTTATATAAGTTTGTTATTATATTATATATATATATATATATATATATATATATATAAATATATATATATAGCCTTATAAATATCTATTGTTATCTCATATATATTATACGATAAATTTTTAATAATAATTACATACTTATTAAAACTGGGCAAGCAAAATAAGAGAAATGAAGAGAAGAAATTTAGCACGTGATATAACTACTTAAATTTCTCGGAAGATAATTTTTGCTTGAATATCGATACTCGTGATCACGCTATGAGCGTAGGGGAGACTACTGAATGAGAACACGCTCCTTTCTTACTCAAATCTTTCTCCGCTTTTCGTGAAATGGTGGTGGTTGATAAGCTCAAAAATAAGGCCTTTCTAACTATTACCAACACGCACGATGGTCCTCACCCATTTCAGCACGAGGCACACTGCAGTGACATGGTACGGATGATATTATTTATTTATTAGATATATACATTTCATATTAACAATAGTATTACTAGGGTATTATTTAGGGAATATATTATATGTTATATCTCATAGTAAATATTATATTTACATATATATATTTAACTAATAGAGCACATATATATATAGTTAATAGCAAGTAATATTTATACTTTTGATCAGCAACAATGAGCGATTTTAACTCACAGTTTCTGTATTGTGTGTTTAGAGTTTATGCGCGATGGCCAAGGTAGTTTCGCTCTTCTGTTGGAAGCCTGGGCGAAGCAATTCTTCAAAAACTGAAGACTATCAATACTGGAGAAGTTACAGTACACAGTTTGAAGTAAGGTGGTTAGAAAATAGTAGTAAAAACAATATAGAGCGAAAAACCAGTGCGTCTGTTTCAATGGAACTTGTTACCAGTGTTAGGGAAACTTGCAGAAATTTTTATTGTTAAGAAGTCTCATGCTACGGTAATAGTGTCCAAGGGGGTGGGTGTGGGGGCGGGGTGGCGGGGGGGTGTGGTGGGTTAGTGGAGGGGGGGCTTCCTATTCCTATAAAGAGGGTAACATCGGAAGGAAGGGAAACCCACTCAGGTATCAATGCTGAATATCTGTATGGAGGACTATTAAGTCGAGGCCATCCTCAATATATATTATTACATCACCTACACTAGATTATTAAAACTGATTTATCGTAATACTTGGCAATATCAAGTATATAATATTTTATATCTGAGTAAACGAAACAGAATATATATATACCTATAAAATTATATATATTGTAATTATACTCAATATATATTGGTATTTTATTAGTAAATTTAAATAAAAATTTAATACTTAATAATAATAAATAATCAAGAATAATAATTGAATATAACATTCAAACTATTAACATATGATATATATTTGAAGAAGACCGTGTATAGAATATGGATAACATAGTGAAGCATAAAATACATTATAGGATTATATTCAATATTACTCATATAAGTAAAGTAAATATACAATAGTGGAGAGACCATAGGAGTTTATATAGGTAATTTAAACGATAAATATGTAGTATGCTTATAAGTGATAACTGATATATACTAATAATAATATAAATATATAATATTAGGAGGCGCGCACGATTGTTTCACCCACTGTCTGTCTATTTATCATCGAAGCGAATTAATTAATCTTTCATCGCTCTTTTACATGCGCTCGCGACGACTTTTGCACATTTGCGCACTCATTAAGAGCTGATATTCAGTATTCTTCACTACACTCATTAACATCACAAGCGGCACATAACATTTCAACCTACGCGATTCTCATCCGCATATCCAATCTACACATGATTAAAGTATAGCAGACTCCGCGCACTTACATAGTATAAGCACTCTATTACATGGACATCCGCTACATACTCAAGTGCAATACTCCAGCACATTATCCCTGTGTGACGGAGAGGGAAGAAGTAATTTTCTCTCCTAATCCGTATGATCCTGCGTGTCGTAGAAGTCCATCAGGGGCGGTGGTAGTTGGGTTGGCTTGCCTACTACCATCTATTTCCTGCCAAAAGATGCTAATAAAGCAGGTAACCTCGGAGAAAGGTCGTGATCTGCGTAAACGACCTTCTCATAACTTTTCGCAGAAAATTGTTAATGTAATCGTTATGGGTACAATGGAATGTCAGAGGAATAAATATGTTGAGGAGAAGAGGAGAGAAGGTGATGGATGTATTTAGAAGGGCAAATTTTGATTTGGCTGGGCTCGCTGATGACTGGAAACAAAGATGAAAGGAAAGGTGAAAATAAAGTGGTGTGATGTGAAATGCTGTGCGTGGCTGGTTTGTGGAAGTAGAATGAGAGAGGATATAAGTAAGGAGTTGCATAATTTTGATGAGATGACCTGTGGTATGAAGCCATGGTAGACTTTGATTGTTGGTGAGTCCTAGAATTTTCCTATATGGTTTAATTTATAGTTTGAAAAGTCATCAGGTAAATGTTGTATTGAGTTTGTGATCGTAATATGGTCTACTTATAACTTGAGGGAACGTTTGATAAAGAGAGTAGCGCATTTATTTGGGATATATCTTGAATGATGTTTGGATGGGGTGAGATAGGTAAGCTTCAGATTGATTAGTTTTGGGGGAGGCGTTGAAATGTGTTGATAGGTGATCAATAAATATTAGGGATGGTATTAGACACCTGCCGATGGGGGGTTTTGGGGGTTGGAGGGGAGAAAATGAGCCCGATATTGGGTGGCTAGGTAAGGTGAACTTGATTTCCATGTGCAAGATGAAGAGGTATGTGGGTCCCAGTACATGGGCATCTATTCTTTAAACACAGGAGAGATATCTACATATAGATAAATTATTTATTATTATCTTTAGAGTTTGTAGTGTACGTAAGAGAATGAGTATCGAAGTGAAAGTATGATTTGATTTAGTGTTGGTGAAGAAGTGAAAGATGTTTGAATAGTATGTGTTGGATTTGTTTTAAATTTCTCGTTAGGGTTTTGGATATTGGGATTATCGGATTCTTACTATTGTTTAGTTCTATGTAAATTAAACTGACTTCCTAGTGGGGGCTGGATGGAGAGGAATAGGTGATACTAAGAAAGGATAGTTAGGTAAGATTTATAAGAGTAGAGAAGGTATAAGTGTCAAGATAATAAGGATAATATATGTAATGATGCTGCTCGCTAGTATAACTGGTTGAATGTGAACAATTGTATACTTGAATTACAAATCATGGGGGCAATATGAAGTGAAGCCAATTGTTAGTAGTTGCAAAGGAAGTGGTGTGATGTGCCTAAAAGTTAAGGAAAGTAAGAATATGTTTAATACAGCGAAATGGTGGTAAGAAGAGGTGTGAAGCGGTTAATGGTAAAATAGAAGCGTGGTTGAATCCGTGTACTAAAGCATACAGATGTTTATGAAGAATCTCACAAGAAGTATCTGGCTTCCGCGCAATTTATAAGTGAGATGAATTAAAACGCAGAGTACTGGAGAAAGGCTGTATACGCTCTGGAGAAAAGTCTAAAGAGGATTAAAATGTAACAGTTTAGGAAGGTAGGATGAATGAGTACTATACAGAGGAAATAGGAAAAAGTCCTCTCTGGAAGTGAAGCGAGAATAAGGTTAAGAATTGAGTAAATATCAGGTGGAATCTGCTTAGAAATAATGAATATAGGATGGGTGCTTTTGTAATCTGATTGAACATGGATGTGAGGAGTAGTTGGTAGAACACTTCGAAAATCTGCCACATATAATTATACAGTAATTAGATGTAGGTGTTAGTTGAATGTAGTTCGGTTTTGATTGTGCAAGAAGGAATAGGTATTTTTGGGGATGAGTGATTATTAGTAAGGAGTCGAGGATAATGGACGTAGGAGTGAAGAAGTTGAATTGAATGGTAAATTCTGCATGGTATAATGAAATTATCTAGTGAATGATCAAGAGCGGAGGCGAGATGTGATTGATTTATTGGAATTTGGAAAGTTAACGAAAAAAGCGTTTATGGAGGGTAATACGTTCGCAAGAAGGATTAGGAGAGGAGAGCGGTATAGTACCTATACTTGGTAATAGGGTAAGGGAGAAAAGGGACTAGAGAGATAGAAATTATTCCGGGATAATAGTTTATTGAAGTTGTTGTAGAGGAAGGTATTTGCTGAGTCTATATTTATTGGTCGAAAGAGTGCGTCTCGAGTGACTGAGGAATTGATAATGAGTGAGTAAAAGGAGTGCACTAAGAAGTGGTAGAAGGATGTGTGGATCATCTTTAACATTGAAACAAATGTATATAGATGAAATGAGAGAATGAAGATAAAATATTGTTATTTAGGTTTTATGGATTTTGCAACAGGCGTATGATGAGATTAATAGTGGAAGCTCTATGGTATGTGTTAGTGATATATGGCGTATTGTCGGATAGGCTTATACTTTGAAGGGAATCTAAAAGTATTGTTATGACTGCATGAGTGGAACGCGTTGTGGTCACTGATAAATAATTACCTGTGTGTCATATGGTGATTGTTTATGAGGATTTTAATAGCGAGTAGCTCATCTAAGTCCGCTAGTGTGTTATCATGTAGTCTGCGTCTGGTCTATAGCGTTCAGGACTACAAGGATGGGACTTGAGAATTTGACAGGTGGTAAGATGAGCAAGAATTGAAGTTGGTTAAGATAGTGGTGGATGAATGGAGTTTGAGTGTGCCAGGGGTGCCGCGGTATGCCTATGTTATTAGTCATTGCGGATCGATCGTTGTTTTCTGTGTGTTGCGGATCTGAGCATGACGTTGTAGAAGGTATTGATTAGAATGAGATGGCAGGTAAGTTTGTGAAAGGAGTGAGGATGGAGTATAATTCGTTGGAGTAAGTATATAGATGTGTTTATGGTTGAATGAGTGAGTTGCACTACTCAAGTTAATTGAATGGTTATTAGTATTGGTGAAGCATTCATGCTAGAACAGGTGGTCTTGATGTGTTATAATCCTTTGGAGTTATCTTGTAAATATTGATTAGGATTGAAGTAAGGCGGAAAAGTGATCGAGCTAAAGGAGCTATAGGTAACGCGCTATTCGTGTAATTTGGGGCACGAATAGAGTGGTGGCTGCAATTTTAAATTCGTTTTTTGGTGTGATTCGCGAGGTGACCGAGAAAGGGACTAAGTCTTGAGTGTGCTAGGGTACTTACATGAGGGTATGGGTCTGCTTCTACACGACTGTGTGGCTCGTAGTTAGTCATGGTGTGAGACTAATGGTCTGGAAATAAGAAGTGTATAGATCCTAGCACGTTATGTCAGTTTTGTCTATGGATTGGAGCATATTGCTTTGGTTTAGGTATGTTCTAGTGCTGAGAAGTGCATAATTGTAGAAGAGTATGGAGATGGACGTAGTCAGAGAGTGCGGTGTGTGCGAAGAAAGGGTAAATGAGAGAATATAAATGAATAGTGTTTATTGAGATGGTTTGGTTACATGGAAAGACTGATATGAGATAGTAATGATATTTGGTTAAACTTAATAATTACGTGGTAGAAGTGTGTTTGGGAACCGACCGGCATTTGGGAGACCTGAAGAAGAAAGTGGATGAAGTCGGTTATGAACAATGTCTGTAAGGATAGAGAAATTGCCTGTAGTTTGACAGAGCGAGAATAAAGGTGCATGATAGGAGATGAATGTAGCGCGGGTTTATGTATGGTGACTGTGCATGTTGTGGAACCACCTGGGTTCCAGAGGGATGAACCCGTTACCATTGACGATTATCCATAGTCTGAGGGAGTCCGTCGCCGGTATCCCATGATGCTCTAGGTATCGTGGATTTTCCTGTCCCATGATTGATACGAGCTCTCATCTAATTAAATGGTAAAGAGGGCAGGGTACGGTAAGAGCTGGTACGCTTTCTTTTCGAAACGTTTTTGTTCATATAAATGTTCTCCACTGCTTTTTCTTTTACTCGAAGCTCTGGGGTCTGTAAAGGACATCCTTTACCGTCCGATTTCCGGCCTCCATTGGCCTTGGCTCCAATTCCTTGCGGGCAGAACTTAGATGGAAAAGATGAGAATGGTTAAAGAAGAAGTATGAATATATATAGTGATTACTGTATTATCATATATTATAAACATTGTAAGATCAAAAGACTTGCTCTCGTCTAACTATATTACTAGTTCATAGTATCATTAGTGAGTCTAACATATATATTATATAACACCTATAGGGTCAGTAGTAGCGCTGAGCCTATACTCATAATTATAGCTCATACCGTAAGGAGTTGAATTTTAAAGGCAACGGCGAGAAAATATGGTGGATGTCGCGTTAATGTACTCAGCAAATATGTCACGATACTCGCTTCTCAACGTGTGCAGAGATGCATGACCGAGAGACGATAGCCCAGCGGATTAATAACCTGCCCGCCACGAATACTGATACTCAACTGAGTTGTATCTGTGGCATTCCTGCACCGTTAGATTCTTAGAGATATTGATAGTTATACATGCTATATACATATCAGGTATTTGCGGTACCCTGTGAGCGGTATACTCATGAGGTCACTAGATAGTGTTATATTATCACTAGGATCATGCTATGAGGTAGGGTAGTATATACTACAGTGCTGAGTTATCCCTCTGTAGAGTGTACCTTATTCAGTATGTATATATATATTTATATATATATAATATATACTATATATATATATATATATAATAAATATATATATATATATATATATATTAATATAAATAATTATACTATATATATATTTATATAAATATACCAATGTCCAGATCAATATCTCTGCATCTTTAGGCCAAATGTTTATTTTTGCGGTAGGGGATGAATTACTGGCTTCTCAAGAAAAATATTAGCGTATTCGTACTCAGGAAGAAAAAATACCATAGAAAATGTTAAAATATCGCTGGAAAAAGTTTTTTTTTTCCTTTTAATATAAGGAAAAATTAAAAATAAACAATTTAAATTGGCTACAAACAAATGTCAAAATAAAAAAATGTACGTCTTTTATAATAAAAAATTTTTCCAAATTTTTGTGTGAAAAGTTTATACAAAATTTTGGGGGTTTTTTTTTTGAAAGTTCCCCCCCGAAAAAATAGGAGTCGTTATTTTTTTAATCGACTCTCCGACTCCCGACTTTTTGGGAAATCGACTCTTGACTCCGACTCCTTACCCCTTGAAAACGCTCGACTCCCGACTCCCCATCCCTGCATTTTATGTACATTAATAATATGTTCAGGGAGAAGAATCGTAATTAAAAAAAAAAACACGTTCTATTTTTTTTTTTTTTAGTTTGAGGTGGGGGTTGGTTTTTGGTATCATGTTAACACTTCTTTTCATAAACAGGTGAAGAACCTCTGTTCAGACCCTGAGGAAGATTCGTCTTATGATTTCAATGGGGATGATGAATCGGAGTGGATTGAGAACTTATCAGAAACGCAACTCGATAATCTTTTGGAAAACTCTTAATATTAATTTCTTTTTTAGTTCAGATTTTTATATTAATTGACTATGGTAGTATTTATTATAAGCCTGAAACCATTTTGGAATGGCAAATTAATTAATTATTTTTGCATATTTATTACACTTTTTTTTTAAATATTTTTTATTACCTTATTTGCACATGTAAATTAGATAATATAATTTTGTAGTAAATTATATAGTGTAGGTATTTCTTTTCTGAATAAGCAATATTTCATTTTGGGTTAATTTTTTAATATGTTTATTTTTCTTTTCTTAATTAAATCTAGTATACTTTGTTTACACTATAAACAACATATTTTTTCTTTATGATTTTCATAATATTTGCGATTCCATATATTGGAAGTAGTTAAAATTTGAAGATAAGTGAAAACGGTAAATTATCCAAAATTATAAAATGAAGTATCAGAAATATAAAAAATTTTAAATTTTCATTTTTAAAATAATTATTTACTTTTTTGCGTAAATTTGAACTAACAAATTGAATTGCAGAATTGTTTTAAGGTGTTATTGAAAGTTTCATTTAATTTAGATAATCAAATATTCAAAGAAAAAAATAAAAAGTCAAAATCAAAGTTCGTAGTACCAATTTAAAATTTAGAGAACGAATTAGATTAGTTTTCCTTTGATAAAAATGATTGTGATAAATAAAAAGTGAAGAAAGAATTTGAATCCTTTGAGATAGATATTAATTTAACTGACGAATTAAAAGACCTCTAAAAAATTAATTTTCATTAAAAATATTAATTTTAGTAATATTTTGGATATGATATATGTTTATCTACCAGTTTTAAAACTTTTAGAAGTATACTAGATACGAATGACTGAATATTTTAAAGAAATTATTACGTTTTAAAATAGGGTTGTAATGCTTATAAGACTTTAACTTTAAGAATAATGTTGAATTGATTGGTGTACCTTTAGCGGCCTTCTTTTTTCTTTGCTTAAAATCCTCCATTTTTTAGAGTTGGAAAATGTATTTTCTTTTTTATCATATATATAGTATGTTGGGCTCATTTCTAATACAAGTAGGGAACAGCAGCAACTGCTCGAGGTTTTCTGGATAGAGAATGGTAAAGAAGTTCATCAGCTATATCTTAAAAATTAGAGGGAAGCCATGGTGATGTGACGAACATTTAAATCACGAAGGATGATGATTTTGTTATAAATGAGGATGAGAGAATGTGCTCTTTCTTTTGAAGTTTACATAGTCAAAGAATTGAATTAGGAAAATCAATCATAAACCAGAACATTATCTTTACATGAAATATAATGGACAGGAATAAGATGAGGGAGAGAGAATAATTGGGCTAGTTTAGGTTTTAATGGATATCGCTACAGGACGTATGATAGGTGATTTAATAGGGAAGCTCTATGGCAGGGTCGTTAGTAATCATATTGGTGTTGGTGTTGGTAGTAGGCCTCTTAATGGAATCAAAAGTATGTATGAGCATATAGTAAGACGTGTGTAAGAATAAATGGTGTCAAAAGTGGATTGCGTTTTAATATTAAGCGGAGTGAGGCAGGGATTGTTATGACAATTAGGTTATTCATTTGTTATTCTGGAGGGGGTTATGAAAGAATTAGAGAAGTGGTGGCAAGGATCTGAGAGGGGGATGAGGGGGGGGGGGGGGGTGGGAAATGGTGTCTAGAATGATGGGGAATGGAGGTGAGTGGAGGTACCCTAATTATTAGCCCTACCTACTATGCGGATGATTTGGTTTTGTGTGGTGACATTCTGAAGAGAGTTTGAGGGATTGGTAGAGAGATTTGGAAGGGGTGTGTAAAAAGGGGGGTTTGAAAGTAAACGGAGGATAAGAGTAAGGTTATTGGTTGTGAGGGAAGGATCAGTCCTCGGTGTGAGTTAGTAAGAATGGTGAGAGCTGGAAACAAAGCGTCTGAGTTTAAATATTTAGGATACTTATGTTGGATGGAAAAGGGAACGGATGATACGGAGTGTAGTAGAAAGTTGTGAATGGCAGGAAGGTGGCTGGTGCTTTTAAAATTAAATAGGTGGATGTAAAGGACTAAGATCTTGAAGTGCGCTAGGGTCATTACATGAGGGTATGTTGGGTTACCCGCGTTAATGATATAGTAGTGAGGACATGGTCGGAATAAGAGGTAAGCATCTAAAGTTCAATGTGTTTCAGATGGACAATCTTAGGGGGCTTGTAAGTGTGAAGAAGAATTGATAAAATGAGGAATGAACGTCATTTAGAGAGGAGTTGCGTGATGTGAAGAAAGGGGTAAACGAGAGAAAAATGAAAGTACGTTGAGATGGTTTGATCACGTGGAAAGGATGAATGACAGTCGGTTGGTTAAGCGATGTATAGTGGTGAGTGTGTTGGGAATGGACCGGCTGGGAGACCGAAGAAAAGAGGATTGAGTCAGTAAAGGAATGTTTGAGGGAGAGAAATGGCGAGTTTGGCACCGAGGACAAGAATAAAGGTGCATAATAGGAGTGAATGGAGAGGTTTTGTGAGGGGTTATGGTTGTGGCCCACCTGGGCCAGGGGATGAACCCTACACTTGACGATATGCCATAGTTAGGAGGGTCCGTCGCGGTCCGTGAAGCTTTAGGGTGGATTTTCTGACTGTTACGAGTTCTCACTAATAGGTATAGAGGGGGCGGTAACTGGTAAGGCTGGGCTTTCTTTTCGACTTGTTTCATATTCTTCTACTACTACTCTTTTTCGATGTATGTCACGCACCTTACCCCCAGTCTTGGGGAAAAAAAGGATGATGCCATAGGGTGGAAAACTTGGAACTCCTTTCCAAATCCGAGACATTAGAACAAGGAACATCTTCCCGCACGTTATCTCAAAACCAATTTTGACCGAAAATTGAGGATAGAGACGGTGAAGAAACAGAATAGAGTTTGCTCTCAGGCTCTCGAGCACCTAAGTTTCAGTTAAGAATAAGGGTGAGACCTAGAGGAGATGATGATGTTTAACAAAGTAGAAATTAAAGTAAAACCTGCGGAAATATCGCAAAGATTAAAGAACAAACAGTTGTAGCAACTGACCTCTGACCTAAACGGTATCATACACACAACTATATCTTTTTTGAGAACTCGAACTTACTTCTGTAATCTTGGTATTTCTTTTACTAGTAATCTTGGAAGGATTACATTATTTGTCATAAAACAAAATTCTAAGGGGTTAGTCAGGTGTTCTGAGGCGTCTTCAGAATATCTTCACGCCACCTTAGTTGCAAACGCTGTATAAAACTCATCGCATATCTGGAGCGGTGGTGTCTACTAACATTTTTTTTTTTTATTTTTTCTTTTTTTTTCTTATAGGAATTTTTTCTTTTTTTTTTCCTTTGCTCTGTGTTTATCAGACTGGATTATGTTGCTTGGTGTTCTTTTGTTTTCTACTAACAAAGTTCCTTTGTAATCTCTGGAATCGAAACTTTTTGCCTTAATATTTCTCTTCTCTCTCTCTCTCTCTCTCCTCTGCTTCTCTCTGTCTCTCTCCTCTCTCACTCTTTCTCTCTTCTCTCTCTCTCTCTCTCTCTCTCTCTCTCTCTCTCTCTCTCTCTCTCTCTCTCTCTCTCTCTTCTCTCCTCTCTCTCCTCTCTTCTTGTCTTTTTTTCTTGTTTTTTCCAAACAGGGGGGCTCCCGTCTCTTAGTCTAGTCCTTCCGCATAGATGGTCGAGATGTACCATACTCCCTGCCATCCGGCAGTATTATCCGACCCCTTGAGCATTTCATGTATAGTAATTGTTAAACAAAAATTTTTTCTCACAAATATCTGATAAAGTTATATTTGTTTAACGCGCAGATGCAGGGTCTCAACAAGTGTTCCATTCCAAAAGATTTATGGTTGCCATTTACTCTTAATGGCTAGTATTAGATTTAAATTTTGTTTGTTTTTTTTTTTTTTGTATTTTTTTCATTTCTTCTAACTTTACAGGTTCCAAAATGTATTTCCTGTTTCCGTTTTTTTGTTTCGTTTGTGAGTTATTTATTTTTCTTTTTTACCTTATTCGCACTAAATTGGATGACTCCGTGCAGCCAATCTTTTTCCCCACTTACTATTTTCTTTTTTTTAGTTTTCTGAGAAAGATTTTGAGAAAAGGAATGAAGAACTTAGAAAGTTATGAAATTCTACATCTTTCTATATTATATATATTTATATATATTAATTTTTATTATACTAATATATATTATTCTATATATATTATATATATATATATATATTTAATTCAATATTAGTATATATATATTTCCCAGCAACATTCGGTAAGATTTATTATTTGTAATAAACTAAAAAAGGATATTATAGGAATGAATTATAGGTTTATTGAAATTAACATTAGGAACCCGTGTGAGTATATTCGTATTTGGAATGACAATGTTTGTACGAAATATCCGACATGAAATGTTTGATTTGGTTCTGAGTGGTGATCCATAAAAGACAATGGAATTCTGTGTGTCATTATTTGATTGACTGGCGACCGTGGTTTCTTGAACGTTGCACAGCATTAAGGGAGTCATAAGTATATTTCAGTATGTAATATTTGAATTGTGATCCAGTGTTTTAAAAGGGGAGGAAATAAAAATTAGCGTAAGAATGTGGCATGGATGTGACGCGAGGAGAGAGATACGAGAAGCACGCATCCGCAGAGGAGCGCGCGCGTAAATGAATACGGCAACTATACCACTCTCGTGCCAGAACCGCCACCAGACCAGACTAACCTCCCCCCTCGACGTCGCCCTGCTCGAATACATATTCTGGCGCTGTCGATCAGTCCACTCTTAGAACGTGCTAAGCGGTTATCATCGAGATGCAGGTACCACGAATGACAGATAACACCTAAGTCACGGTACAGCTTACGACGGCTGTTTGTGATGACTGCGATACAGCTGGTGCAGTGAGAGAGAGAGAGACGAGATATAGGAGAGAGAGGAGGAGGAGTCGAGAGAGAAGACAGAGAGAGAGAGGAAGAGGAGAGACTGAGAGAAGAGAGAGAGAGAGAGAGAGAGAGAGGAGAGAGAGAGAGAGAGAGAGAGAGGAGAGAAGCTATAAAGATGTAGGATTGAAGAGGAGAGAGAGAGAGAGAAGAGAGAGAGAGAGCAATCGAGAGAGATAGAGAGAGGAGAGAAGAGAGAGAAGTAGAGAGATGAGGAGATGGATGAGAGAGTGACGAGAGAGAGAGCGACGAGAGAGGAGAGGAGAGAATCGAGAGAGAGAGAGGAGAACTGACGAGAGAGAGAGAGAGATGAGAGAGAGAGAGGAGAGGAGAGAGAGAGAGACGAGAGAGAGAGAGAGAGAGAGAGAGAGAGAGAAATAGGGAAGTGAGAAGAGCGAGAAGAGAGAGAGACGAGGAGGGAGAGAGAGAGAGAAGAGAGGAGAGAGAGAGATGGAGAGAGAGAGAGAGAGAGAGAAATATTAAGGCAAAAAGTTTCGATTCCAGAGATTCAAGAGGAACTTTGTTAGTAGAACCACCGCTCCAGATATGCGATGAGTTTTATACAGCGTTTGCATAAGGTTGGCGTGAAGATATTCTGAACGCCTCAGAACACACTGACTAACCCCTTAGAAATTTGTCGTTCTATGACAAAATAATGTAATCCTTCCAGTTAAGGTCAAGAGAATCTATGAATTCTAGTAAGTTTCGAGTTCTCAAAAAGATATAGTTGTGTGTATGATACCGTTTAGATCAGAGGTCAGTTGCTACAACTGTTTGTTCTTTAATCTTTGCGATATTCGCGGTCTTTACTTTAATTTCTACTTTGTTAAACATCATCATCTCCTCTAGGGTCTCACCCTTATTGCTAACTGAACTTAGAGTGTCGAGATGCTGAGAGCAAACGTTCTATTCTGTTTCTTTCACCGTCTCTTTCGCAATTATTCCGCGATTCAAAATTGGTTTTGCAGATAAACGGCGGGAAGATGTCCTTGTTCTAATGTCTCGGATTTGGAAAGGAGTTCCAAGTTTTCCACCCTATGGCATCATCCTTTTTTTCCCCAAGACTGGGGGTAAGGTGCGTGACATACATCGCGAAAAAGAGATAGTAGTTAGAAGGGAAAACAGTAATACTTTGAACACAGTCGGACAATAGAAAGCCCAGCCTTACCATTACCGCCCCCTCATATACTTATTAGTGGAACTTACGAAACAGTCAGTAAATTCACACCCTAAACAAGCTTCACGGACGCGACGGAACCCTCACATATGGCATTCGGTCAGTTCGTAGGTGTTTATCCCCGGCCAGGCTGGGGCCACAACCAATAACCCTCACACCCTCCATTCACTTTGCTATATGCACCCGAATATTCTTGCCTCTGCCAAACTCGCCTCCATCTTCCCTCAAACATTCTTACACTTAATCCACTTTTTCTCGGTCTCCCAGCTCGGTCCATTCCAACCACTCACCATTATACATCCGCATTAACCAACCGACTGTCATTCATCCTTTCCACGTGGTCAAACACACCTCTCAACGTACTTTTATTTATTTCTTTTTTACCCCTATTCATTCACATCACATTACTCGATCTAATACCGTTTCATCCTCATTTATAATCAATGTACTTATTCACTAACAGCCCCTAAGGATTGCAATGCTGACACACATTTGGAACTTAGTCTATACCTCTTCTCATCCAGACCATTGTCACTCACTACTCATACATTAAGCGAAACCAGAAAAGGTAACAACATACCCTCATGTAGACCCATAGGCGACACAAAGACTTAAGCCCTTTACATACCGACCACAGGATTTAATAATTGCACCAGCCACCTTCCTGCCATTCAACAAAACTTCCTACTACACTCTGCAGTCTAGTTCCCTTTTCATCCAAAATATTACCCCTAAAATACTTCTTAAAACTCAGACGGCTTATGTTCCAGGTGCTCCACTCTAACATAACTTCCACACCGGAGGCACTGTCCTCCCTCGTACAATCCCATAACCCTGCTCTCACGTTTCACTGTGTTAGCATCTCCGCACACTCTCTCTCTCACACCATCCAAATCTCTCTCTACCATATGCCTCTCTCAAAACTTCTCTTCACGATCACCACACAAATACCATCAATGACATCCGCGCATGATCAAATAGGTGGGCGGGAATAAGGTTGGGGTAGCCTCACTCAACCTCCTTACTCCGTCATTTCTCTACACCAATCTTCCTGCACCACCTATCTCTAATTCCTTTCATAACCCCCTCCTAAAATACAAATATGACTATGAAAACCAAAGGGACATGAACAATCCCTGCACTTCATCTCCGCTATTAATTTTAAAACCACATCAACTTTACGTCGAATTTCGTAACTACCAGCGCATTCCACTACCTCGTCAATACATACTTTTGATTCCACATTAAGGAAGCCTCCAACCCAACACATATATTATAACACCTACCATATAGCTTCCTTATTAATCCTATATACGCCGTCTGCATATCCATAAAAACTAAATACAATTTATTCTTCCTTTGCTCACCTCATTTCCTGTCATTCTGTTAATGTTCAAAGGATTTTGACTTGCTGTTTTATTTGTTTTCCATAAATCTCAATCTTGCTTGGACTATGTAAACTGTCAAAAAAAGAGCCACAATATCTTCTTTCATCGCTAAGTCTATAAATAGACAATAATCAATCGGATCCTTCGTGGATCTTTAAAGTGTCGTCACCCATACACCATGGCTTCCGCTTCTAACTTTTTCTAATGGTCCAAGCTGCCATTCCCATGATTAAGTGTCCTTTACCATTATGCTATTCCAGTGAAAAACCATCGTAGCAGTTGCTGCTGTTTCTGCTCCTATTAGTTATTAGCAATGTGCCCACAAATACAATCATATTAATGATTATAAAAGAAAATAATTTCCAAGCTCTAACCAAACTGGAAGCGATCCGTAGCAAATAGAAGAAAAGAGGCCCGCTAAAGGCAGTACACCAATCACATGTCACCACGTATATTGTTAAAGTTTAAAGGTACTTAATAAGCATTAAACCCAATTAAACGTGAATTATATTTTTTAAATATTGCAGTCCATTCGTATCTAGGCGTGATCACTTCTAAACATGT
This sequence comes from Trachelipus rathkii, assembly GCA_015478945.1. NCBI lineage: Eukaryota > Metazoa > Arthropoda > Malacostraca > Isopoda > Trachelipodidae > Trachelipus > Trachelipus rathkii. Next base: position 100,372 of record JABUQX010064329.1, on the reverse strand, counting down.
TTTAAAATGGTAGATAGAAATAAATCATAATCCAAAATATTAACTTAAAATATCTAGATGGCTTTTTAGAGGTTCTTTAATTCGTTTCAGTTAATTAATATACTAATCTCAAGGGATTAAATTCTTTCATTCACTTTATTTAATCACAACTCATTTTTTATTTCAAAGGAAACACTAAATCTAATTCGTTCTTCTAATTTTAAATTTGGTAATACGAATTTTGATTTTGACATTTTTTATTCTTTTTCTTTGAATATCGTTGATTATCTAAATTTAATATGAAAACTTCAATAACACCTTAAAACTTTCTGCAATTCAATATTGTTGTTCAAAATTTGACGCAAGAAAAGTAAAATCACTTATTAAAAAATTGAAAATTTAAAATTTCTATTAATAAATACTATGCATCTTCCATTTTGATAATTGATACGCTTACCGTCCGTCACCTCTTCTTCCATACTTCTAATACAGTTCCTAATATATTGAATCGCAAATATTATGAAGATTCATTAAAGAAAAAATTGTTTTGTTATAGTGTTAAACAAAGTATACTGATTAATTAAGAAAAGTAAAATAAACATATTTAAAAAATTAACCTCAAAATGAATATATGCTTATTCAGAAAAGAAATACCTACACTATATAATTTACTACAAATATATTTTGTTTTTTAAATGTGAGCAATATAGGATAAAAAATATTTAAAAAAAAGTAGTAATAAATAATCCAATTATAAACTTCTTGATTTGCCACTCAAAATGATTTCAGGCTTAGACTGAGAGGACATAGTCAAATTAATATTAAAGTTCAGGCGCGGAAAGATCCCATGGTCCTGGCTGTTGTTATGAAATTTATTTGGTTGACGCGTTTCTGATAAGTTCTCAATCCACTCCGATTCATCATCCCCATTGAAATCATAAGACGAATCTTCCTCAGGGTCTGAACAGAGGTTCTTCACCTGTTTATGAAAAAGAAGTGTATAACATGATACCAAAAACCAAACCCCCACCTCAAAACTAAAAAAAAAAAAAAATAGAACGTGGATTTTTTTTTTTTATTAGATTACGATTTGGCTTAGGGCGCAATAAGTTCAATCTATGTTTAACCAAGGGATGGGCAGTCGGGAGTCGAGCGCTTTTTCAAGGGGTAAGGAGTCGGAGTCAATTTCCCAATTTCCCAAAAAGTCGGGAGTCGGAGTCGGGAGTCGATTCTAAAAAAACGACTCCTATCGACTCCAAAAACAATTTTGTATAAACCATTCAGGCAAGAGAAAAATGTTTTATTATAAAAATTCATACATTCGTTTTATTTTGACATTTGATTGTAGCCTTGTTTACATTCGTTAATTTTTATTGTTTCTTATATCTAAAAGGCAAAAAATAAACTTTTTTCCAGTCGATATTTTAAATTTTCTATAGGTATTATTTCTTCCTGAGTATGAATACTCCGTGCTAATTATTTTCCTTTTTAGAAGACCAGTTAATCATACCCCTACCCGCAAAATAAACATTTGGCACAAATGATGCAGAGATCATTGCTTATATATATATATACTATATATATATTATATATATATACTATTATTTATAATAAATATATTTATTATATATACTATATATTATATTATCTTTAATATAATAATATAATATATATATATATATATAATTATATATTATTATAGTATATATATAATATCATATATATATATATATATTATATAAATATATATATCATATATATTATATATATATAATATATATATATTACATCAGTCAATTATATATTTCAGTGAGTACCGATTACCATGTATCAAGTATCGGTCAGATTTTTGACTGGTATTCAGCGTATGCGGCAATTTAGAGGCAGATAGGAGTAATCGGTAAACATTATTGCCAGATACTTCTAACCAGATTACCACACATTTGGCGTCTTCTAAATTTGATATCGAACTTATATATTATATATAATACTATATATATACCAGTATATACATATATTATAGATAATATATATTATATCACTATATATATATACTTGATTAATATATAATAAATATATATAGTAATATTATATATATTTGTTTCTTTTCTTTCTTCACCTTCTTGCTTTCCCCAAATGGGGTAAGGTGCTTTAACAAGCCACTCGGAAAAGAGAGAATAAACGATCTGGTATGTAGTGGAGAACATTGACAAACGTACGAAAAGATAAGCCCAAGCATCTTCACCTGCCCCTCTCGATGTACCCATTAATTTTATTGAGAGTCCATGTCCTCAACAGAAAAATCCACCCTAATGTTAATCCATGGGACCGCGACGGACCTCACCCTACTAATCGGTAAATCAGTCAATGTAGGGTTACAGATTCCCCCCTTGGCCCAGGTGGGCTCACAAAACCATAGCCCCATACAAACCCGCCGATTACTCTCCCTTAATTCATATGCACTTTAATTCTCAGCCTCTGCCAACTTCACATTGCTCTCTCCTCTCAGACATTCGTATCAGCCGAGTCAATTCTCTAATCACTTTTCTTCTTTTCTGGGCTCCCAGCCGGTCGGTTCCCAACACCAACTCACCACTATACATCCGCTTAACCAACTACTATCATTCATTCCACTGACCAAACCATCTCAACATACTTTCATTTATTTTCTCTCATTTCCCCTTCCTTCACACCACACCACGCTCTTAACGTTTCATTCTCTCTCTTATTCAGATTCTTCTCACACTAGGTCCTTCACAGACCCCCTAGTTTGTCATCTGAACACATTTTGAACTTTAGAGTTACTGATGACTTCTTATTCTCTCAGAACATTAATGGTTCCTTCACTACCGATACAATAATAACAAAATGTTAACACATACCCTCCATGTAAGACTCTAGCACACCTCAAGATAGTCCTTTGCATCTCACCAAAGCGTTTCACTGCACAGCCGCACATATCCAATGTTCCCTTGAAAATCCTAAAAATTTTAAGCATCGGATTATATGTTTCCAGATTCAATAATCCCTAAATATTTAAACTCAGACCACTTGTTCTAGACTGCTCACCATTTCTAACATTAGAATTCACACTGAGAGTGTCCGTCCGACTCGACAACCCGGATAACCTTACTCTTAATCCCAGTTTCGTTTCAAGCCCCTCCTTACAACCCGCCCAAATCATCCTCTATCAATCCTCTCAAACTCCTCTTCAGATTCGCCCCACACAGAACCAAATGACATCCCGCATATATACATAGGTAGTGGACACCCTCCACCTCAGCATCCTTCCTTCTCCCACACTAATTTCTAACACCATTTCCTGCCAATCCCCACCTTAAATTCTTTCATAACCCATAGCCATATACAAATTGAATACCCAAAGGAGACCATAACACAACCCTGTCTTACTCGGCTATTAATCCTAAACCAATCCCTATTGACACCATTTATTCTTACACACGCATCTCACTAATTCGTTCAACATACTTATGATTACCATTCAGGAAGCCTGACCACCAACACGCATATATCGCTCAACACCTGCCCATAACGCACTTCCCTGATTAACTCATATCATACCGGCCTGATTGACGAAACCATAGAAGCCTAAATAAAATTTATGTCTTCTTCTCCTCATTTTCTCATAATCGATTCATTGTTGTTACAATGCATAAGATTTGTATCAGTCCAACACATCACTCTCACCAAGCTCCTAACGCACCTTGTTCTGTCACGCAAATCAGTCCGCTCGTACTTCGACGCAACTCTTTCACCAAAATAACAGCAATCATACCTTCCCTACATACAGCTTCAATAAACTTATATCCCTAGTCAATACATTTTCACAGTTGCCCCTTTCTTCCCTTTACCCTTTAACAAGCATGGGTCACTAGTACCGCTTCTCTCTCCAACTCCCTTGCACACTATACCCTCCATAAACGCTCTTTATTACATGAATACTTCCAAATCCGATCAATCTCACCAATACTGCCTTCCGCTTCTTTGATTTGCACTAGTAATTTGATCTCTATACCTGCAGATTTTACCATTCCTTCAACTTCTCACACTACCCAATTTAACTCCGTACTAAAGCCCTCATCCCCAAATACCTATTCCCTATTCTCTGGCACATCAAAAGCCGCAAACACCATCACTACACCCTCATTCTATTATGTGAACGTATTGTAGCAGATTTTTCGATAGTAGTTCAATTTACCACACTCCCGCTACATCCATTTCGATAGATTACAAACAGCACCATCCCTGAATTCATTATTCTTAAGCAGATTCCCTTATTTATTTCTTAACCCCTTTTCGGCGTTCTCTTCCAGCAAGAGCTTCCTATTTGCTTCGTATGTCCCTCATTCATTCCCCATTTCCACACTGTTCATTTACCTCTTGTTTTCTCCTACGTATATACACCTTTTAGTATTTTCTTTTTTCCTTCCTTTATAAAATTCAAGCATCTTTCTTTTGAATCTTCATCATTTGCTATTAGTACAGAACACACTCTTCTTTTTTACCATTACCACCCTTTATTCACAATCAGTCAGTAAACGAGTGTCTGTTAACATTCTTACTTCCTACTTTAGCACATACCACACACCTTTCCTTTGCACTCACTAACAATTCTTCCTATCATTTGCCCCAGATTTTGTTCAGCTATCAACTTGTCATCAACATTCAACCAGTTTTACTAGCGAGCAGACTCTTACATACTTATTCCTTATTATCTTGCACACTTAACTTCTCACTCTTAAATATACCCACTTCCTTCCGCTTATCACCTTTCTCGCCATCCAAGCCCCCACAACTTTAACTTGTACATCAAGAACAACAGCATAAATGATCCGAATTAATTCCCATTCCCTAAAACCCACTAATGATTTAAACATTCCAAAACACTACTCACATCTCACTATTTTCACCAACACTAAATCATCATACTTTTCACTTCTATACCATCTATACCTACACCAAACTCTAGATATACTTATGGATACTTTGTGTTTAAGAAAGTATTACGTTACACGACAGTACCTCTTCTTCCACAGAAACAAATCACTTCTCTACCATTCTCATTTTCTTCCCGCCACCCCCAAAACCACCTGTTATTTCACCATCCCTTTTCTTGATCCCTATCCAACCATCGTCAGGTCCCCCACAAGGGAAAATACTCAAGTCTGAAGCTCCCTTATCACCCAGATCAAAGAATCCATTCAGATTATGTCCCAACAAAATCAAGTATCTCTCTTCAACCGTATCATCTGAGGAATGGAACCATACGTCACAATTCCACACATATCACCCTTGACCTTACTTCAAATCTTTAATTTCTAACCATCACTAGAATTCTAGGACTCACACAGAATCGCCAGCGTCTGATTCTGTCATTCATCTCTTCGTTCTTCATTTGCAAATATCTCCAGTCTTCTGCCTTTCTTCACCTCTCATTCTCTTCAACGACAGCACACACATTTCACTTCAGGTCTCTCCATTTCACCTTTTCCTTTTCATCATTATTTCAGTCAGAAGCAGAGCCGCACCAGCTGTGCCCCAGTAAATATAAACAATCCATCACCTCTTCCTTTCTCCTCAACATTTTATTCTCTGACATTCCATACCAGTACGACTTCATACAATTTCGTCCGAAAGAGAGAGGGTAGCTTACGCCGATCACGAACTTCTCCGAGGCCTGCATTCATTTCCTGGCAAGTAATAGAATGCGTAAGGCAGCCAACCCCAACCTACATACCACCGCCCCTTATCCGAACTTCTACGTACACGCAGGACATACAATGTAGGGAAATTTCTTTCTGCCCCGCACAACACGGGATATGTAAGTTGATGTCATTAGTAAGTGTGTTATCTAAGACGTGGGGTGTGTTATTTTAATCATGTGAATATAATATGTGGAAAATGTTGTGTTTTCTATAGTTATATACTCGCTTTGCCTACCTGGTATGATGATGGTGTTCCGTGACGAATGATGAACGCAACAGAGAAAGGCGCCCATTAAAACTGGGGAATGGAGTTTTCCATGTTCGTTGTCACTGCCAGCGCTGTCGACTCTACGCTCTCATATAACTATATTATTATATATATAATATATATATATATATATATATACTATATATATATACTATATTATATATATACTATTATATATGTAAATATATATATATATACTATATATTATATATAATATATTTATATATATATATTATATATATATATATATATAATATATTAATATAATATTATATATATCTATATATATATATATATATATATATATATATATTATAATCCTATTATTGGATTAGCCGGGCGCTTAAAGTTCGCATTTCTCCTGTGGTCCCCCGATGTTACCCTCTTTATAAGGAAATAGAGCACTGTTTAAAAAGGTAGTTATATTCATATATATATATATATATATATATAATATATCATATATAATATATTATCTATATATACTATATATATGATATAATAGTGATATTAATATATTATCTAAATACTCTTAATATATATAGTATCAACGTACCATGTGCCCGTCATATGCTGCTCAACGTGGTGTTGTAGTAGATAAGGTCATTTGAGATATCCACACACATTCACGAAAAGAAGATTGAATAGAAGGAGCGTTTTCAACCCCTTGCTGATTCAGAGGAAGAGAAACTTTAAGAAATTCCCTAGAATTAAGTTTTCAATTTCTCTCTTCTCTTTTAATTTTGCATTTAATATATTATAGTATATAATATTATATATATATTATATATTAATATATAATATACATATTTTAACAGTATATATATTTATATATATATATGTATCTATCTATATATATATATATATACATAGTATATATAAATACATATATATATCATACTATTAATTATATTATGATGCAAAAATAATTTTGCCATTTATATATATTAGTATACGTAATACTCATATATATATATATATATGATTATTTTACTATATATTATATTATATATATAATATTACTATGTATATAATATACTATATGAGTAAGATGTGAACATATTTTGCATTTAATTACTATTATACTATATACTAATTATATTATATATATATTAACATATACTAATATATTATTATATATAAATTTTATATGTCTTTACTATTTTATATTTTAAGAGTTTCTTATCTTTTAGAAAATATATACTTCTCTTTGCGCCCCAAATTGGGGGTAAGGTGCTGTTAGAAGCATCGGAAAAGAACAGCAGTTGGAGAAACATGACCAATACGTCGAAAAGAAGCCAGCTTACGCCCCCTCCTGTACCAATTATTAGTGAGAGCTCGTCACAGAACAGAAAAATCACCATAGAAGCCCATCATGAGACCGGCCGACGGAACCCACTCACTATAGGTAAATCGTCAGATGTAAGAGGTTCATCCCCTGGCCTAGGTTGGGCACAACATGCCCCATACCAAACCCCGCCAATTCTCTCCATCATCAGTGCACCTTAATTCTCGCCTCTGCCAAATTCACATTCTCTCCTATCAAGACATTACGTTCACCGATCAATACCACTTCTCTTCCGTCTCCAGCCGGTCGCTTCCCAACACACTCACCATATACATCCCGTCCGCTAAACCAACCGGCTATCATTCATCCTTCTCACATGACCAAACCATTCATGAAGATAGAGCTTTCATGTATATCATCTGTGCACAAGTAAGTAATTGAATGAAATAGAAAAATCAAAGTGTCAGTTACTCGTATGTTTCTTATGGTACATGTGAGGAGTAAAAATCAGGATCTAAGACTTGTTCCATCTGAAAGTTGAGTCAGCTGACTACCTTTGAAGCATCATATTGAAAAAGATAAAAATACCAAATACAATACATATCTCCAAA
>JABUQX010064329.1:82500-85000 GCA_015478945.1 Trachelipus rathkii | reverse complement strand
TGATCGAATGCAGATGTAAAATACTTTTAATATAACATCTGAGATACTTACAGACAATTCTGGTCCGGTAAACTTTCAATAAATAGTTAAATACTAATACCAAAAAGAAAGAGAAGATTAGGGAAGAATGTGACTTTTTGCATTGTTTGAACGCATTACGAGGATGCAGACTAAGGTCAAACTCATAGGCATCCCATCAATTATTGTCATCAATGTCCACTCATATATGAATAGAAATTAAAACTTGTCGTTTAATATTTGAGCCTTATTAAAGGGAAATTATATTTTAAAATAGAAATTTCTCTGCATTTTCTCCACTCTCAGTTACACTTTTTATCATATTCTGTTCATACTTAAGTCACTAAAAGAATGGTTGCTCGGGACACTTTGTGAACCGGGGAAATAAAGCAGAACAAATAGACTCATGTCCTTCAGCAGTACGGTTCGAGAGGGTTAGGTTTACATTTGTTTTTTTTCTTTCATTAGATTGCAAATCGAATTACTTTATCATTTTTATTTTTTATATTCTGTCTCTTTGTGCTGCCACTAGTGACTTAATAATAATAATATATCTGGTTCTGCAGTAACTAATCGCAGTAGTTACCTCAGAACCAGATAGATTATTATTATTATTATTATTATTATTATTATTATTATTAGTATTAGTAGTAGTAGTAGTAGTAGTAGTAGTAGTAGTAGTAGTAGTAGTATTTGTATTATTATTAGCGTTTATATTATTACTATTATTATTGTCTTTAGCAGTAATAGTAGTGGTAAAGAATTTTAAGAGTTCCATTGCTTTCGAGTTTGCATTATTATTATTATTATTATTATTATTATTATTATTATTATTATTATTATTATTATTATTATTATTATTATTATTATTTTCTTTAAGCGTCTTTCGGTTACTCTTCCAGTTTAACTATCATTTCTTTAGGTGGCATTAAAAGTAATTGAATAATATCCTCTTTCTCAAAATTGTCATCACGGAAGATGATTTGAAAACTTGATTTGTACCATGATTTTTTCAGAGAAGTTGTTATTGTGCAAATATAATTAGTTTTTAAAGTGTCAAATTTCACTTCCAGTTTGCTTTTAAGTGTTTCTTTCCTTAATTTAATATTTTGAAACATACCATTTTAATTGAAACATTAATCGTAAAACTGTTAACATAGATGACGCTGTTATTAGAGATTGCAGTAATAACGTTATCAATTGAAGCTTTGATATAACTTAGTCTTTTAGGTATTTTCAAATATTTTTTAAGGCTTTAAAAATCATTGTCTGTTGGCAATGTTTAGTTTTATTTTGAACTGAACTTGCAGAGAAGATCAAATTATCCAGTGCATCTAATAGAGATGTATCATTTGTCGTTTGCTGTTCCATCTCTTGGATGTATTATTGTTATTAACATAGATTTTTGAAATTTTCTGTAATTTCTTTTAGAACTTCATTCAAATTTGCATTGATGATGCAATCACAAACCTGTTTGCTTGTTTAAAATTAATTTAGAAACTGAATTTGTAAGCAGGAGCAAACCCTCCTTCACATCTCGTGAGCATGTTATATCATTATTGTTATTATCATTTTTATTATTTTATGTTGAGTAACAACAGTGATTAAAATGATTAACAATAATGCAAATTAAAGTTGATTAAAATATTTTATACAGAATTTCCGAGAAAATAAGTTTTCCTTCACATTATTTTGTAACTTGGGTAGTTCGATGTTGCGTTGAAGAGTGAATTTTTGTTTGAAGTTGTCAGGATAAAAGGTATAGACGTCGCACTTTCTTACTTATGAGGCGTGGATGTGAATCTTTGAAATAGTCCGAATGTGGATGTAGATCTTCAAATTTTGCTGATATCCGCAATATTGCTAACACATATATTTTCCGTATTCAAAGTCTAAGTTTAAATAGTTCTGAGTAAATTGTATATTCAAAATTTTACTCCGAAAGTTAAATCAGTTAAAAGTTAATTTATATATATATATATATATATATATATATATATATATATATATATATATATATATAATATATATATATTAATATATATATAATAATATATATATATATATATTAATATAATTTATATATATTAATATATATATATATATATATTATATATATAATATATATCAGTTACAAAATTTGTAAACGTAGCCATTGGCCATTCCTTGATTCTGAGAGCACGATAATTTTTATAAATTTTTATTATGCTCTGTACATTTCAAGTTTATTTATTAATCTGTTTCTTAAATATGTTGTTCGGGTACATAATTTCCGGCTTTATCAAATACCTACTACAATTGTCACTTAACAATGAAAACAAATCTTAGATGTATTTCGGTCATGCTTTGGCTTTGACACTCACACGCGCCTTAAACCTCAGTTATAAGTTTTAAAATTCCATACATATTAAAGCAACTAAAGTAATATTCATGGCACTAATCTAGCAGTTTTACCACTCATTTTGTTATTACCTACTTATAA
>JABUQX010064329.1:37500-80000 GCA_015478945.1 Trachelipus rathkii | reverse complement strand
TTTAACTATTGTTTTAAAAATTCAATAAACTGCAATCCATAAAAGAATTACTTTGAATTGACTTTAATCCTAAAACTTTGGGTTGCCTTTATGACTTTTATAATTTTGGATTTTATTTTTGACTTTTAATTTTTACTCCATTGTGATCTAGTTTTAATTCAGCATGAACAACTTAAACTTAAAACTATATATAACATTACGATTTTTGTTGGGTTAATTCAAAAAAAAAAAATCCATTTGATCAATTTATTTTCTTTACACAAATTGTTAACTTGATTTATCAATTATCTTCTCAACTTTTTCTGTTGTGCGAGAAATCCGATATTATTATATTTAATCTTCTTAATTCTACTTCGATTTCATTGAATTTAGAAAGCCTTTTTAATCTATTTCTGAATCTTTCTGAGTTCCTAATTATACTGACTCATTTCCTGATTATTTCACTAACTGATCTAATGTCAACTAATAATATTAACCTATACTATACTATATATACCCTATAGTGCGATAGTAGCATATGAAAATCATATACTAATCACCTATTAGTTGAAGAGTTATATATATATAGCTCCTAAAATCTTATAATCTATTATACTATTCACCATTTTTAACGATTATTAATGATTAAATTTATACCAAAGTAAGTTAATTTAGAGCACTTCTACTCCATGTTTTACTCCACCCTCTGGAATTGTAAAAGCAACAACAAATATATTATACCATAACTCTTTAAGTTATATTCAGGCACAAAAACATTATACGTGGGCTTTACACAGTGTATACACTTTATAATGCACGGTACTAATTTCTATAATCATAATGACTCAATATATCATAGTATTTCTATTTTCCATAGTGCACAACAACCTTTAATATAAATATACTCACACACACATCAATCCGAACAAATGAGTAGTTAGCATAATACTAATTAATATATATACTTTCACTATATAATAATATATTGAAAATAAAGAATATTATTAGTCTACTCAACTATTACGACTTTGCCTAGTACACGTTTGATGCCTCAAATTTTTATATATGAATATAGACTCGGCACTCATTATATGATAAATAGTTTCCCCACTTTGATCGTCTCTCAGCTTGTATGACTCATCTTGATGGCCTAGCTTTGCATGATCATTTTGTTTAACTTGGATAGATTTACAGATAGGTATTTTTAGACATGCAGGATTCAATAGATAATAATTAGAAGTGAAGGAAGAAAGTGTATAGCAGAAGAAGATAGAAGACAGAAGAAGAAGAGAAGGAGAAGAAAGAAGAAGAAGAAGGAAGAGAAGAAGAAGAAGAAGAAGAAGAAAGAAAGGCAAGAGGAAGAAAAGTCTCATATGACGGAGCATATTAGCCGAAGCCGGAGTTTGTGATGGCGGGAGTCAGATTTGGGAATTCTTGGCTCCAGTTAAAGCATATAGGAGTCATTGAGGACGATGGTTTTATATAAATATATAATTATATATATATATTATATAATATATATTTATATATATTATATTATATAATATAATTATATATATATATATATATATATAATATAATATATATTATATATATTATATATATATATATATATTACTGTTGAAGTTTTTATATCATATGTTATACTAAAGAACATAGGCATTCGAAATTTATTGAGGGTTTTCGCACACTCAAAAGATGTTCCAGAGGACCCCTTTGAGTGGATCCTCAGCTTGTGTGATAAAAAAAAGAAAATTACAGATAGTACAGGGCCACGAGAAAAGTATAGAGAGAAGAAGACACAATAGATGTTTTTGTAAAGATTCAAAACAACTTATGAAACAAATTATGCCATATGAATGCTCCTCTATGTGAGATTATATCGGCTTATCGGCAATCCGCGTTTACAAACTTAATACAAGTACAATGTGACAAATAGAGAAACGCATGGGTTCTCGCTGGCAGACGGTCCCAGGTAACTTTTGTCATTTCTAAAATAAAACAACACTATTGCGATGTTAAAACTCAGTAATTCTAGGTCAATTATATGCTGTGCTGTCAACCCTGCATTGATCACCATCTTCAGAATTTTTAAATAATAAACAGTGTTATATACGTTATTTAGTAATTGTTGTTTTTAAAAGCTATGAATATGATGTAATAACATATTAGTCTCATCACTTTACAGACTCCTATAAGACCTAGTCTGCGAGGATGAACCACCCACCCAAATTGAGAATGGAGAGTGAGTAACCTGAACCCTCACAAATGATGGTGTTTTATATACTCCTTTTATATGAAAATTTAACAAGGATATAACTGTTTAAAATTATCACAATACGCACTACGCTTCATCTATTACGCGCCCCACTAGATTCTGCATTTATACTAAGTATTATGCTCAAGTCGCAGTGCTTATGTTTATATAGTTAGCCTAATAATTAGTGGAGTGAATCTTATATCAGCAGAGAAACTTTATCCGCTGGTTCCTCTCCTGTAAAAAGCATACTATACGACTGGTGTGATTGTGAACATTCATATACACCTACGATACATCTATGTGCAAACTTGCACTCCGCGCCTTTCGGATTTAATGATCATGCATATATCAAAGTTCTGCACCACTGGGTAACCATGGTAGTGTGAGTTATAGTGATCGGTTGTTATGATCAATTATCTTGATGGTCTAGCGCGAGGGTATTAATTCGCTCTGACTCAGTGTTATGGTTTGCCCGGTGTTATGTTTCTCTGTGTAGCTGATGGTTCGCTAGTGACACATAGTCTTACATTTTTATTTCAATCTAAGGTATTTAAATATTTATTAGGAAACAGCTGTTCATTACCAAAGTCTAGAATGTCTAAGATATACTAGACAGTTAAAATGCTTCTAGTTTGTCGATGATTATATAGATTATTATCCTAGTTTTTCATATTTAATAAATTCAACTATGTACCGAAGGATTAAATCTGTATATTTTTCATGTATTAATACAAATTTTGTTTTGTTTTTTTCGCAAAAACATTGTCTTTTGATGAAAACAGTTTTTGTTAAACGATATATTTTCTCTTCCGATAAAACATTCTTTTTCTTTGATAGAAAAACATTTTTTATTTTTTTGAAAAACATTTTTAAAAACATTGTTTGCTAGCAATATAAAGAGTAGACATCTAGGATTTCTCACTACAACCTCGCAAGTATTATGATTTTAGGGAGCTCAACATAAACGAAATATGCTAGGTGTGTTTATTAACACTACACGAGAAAAAGACACATACCAAGGGAGCACCCATCCGCCCCCACCCACCACGCTCATTATTTACTGCTTAAACTCAGTGTAGGGCACGCGATATTGAGCGGTCACTATATCCACTAGCACTTAAATGGTGTTTAATTAAATTGAAATATATGTCCCAAGTCTCACCTATTATATTCTTGTGATCTCTCCCCTATTATATCAAATATATCATTATGTGCTTAATTATCCACAAATCCGTAACTTTTTCCTAAAACTTTTTAATACCAACTCCTGAGATTTCCTAATAAAATATAAACTAGTCGTGTTTTCATTTAAAGTAAACTCCTACTTTTATGAGCAAATAAAAAATATGTTTAAGACATTTTCTGAACAACCTACATATAATGTTTGGAAAGTAGACCCTCCGCCCTATTTTTTTGGTGATATATATATATATTAACTCATTACACGTATTTTTAAGTTAACTGAGTGAAATTTAACGTTAACACAGTCACGGAAACGTTCACTCTATACTTATATATACTATGAAATATTACTATATATATATATACAAACTTACATATATATTATATATTATTTATCTGATCGATTCTTTCCTGGGTTTCCTAATGTATATTCCCTGTGATATATTAGGAGTACATATCGCTTTCGTTTTATATTTATCTTACTACTCACTTGTAGATTTTGCTTTAGATATTACCCTAAATCCATTAAATAGTACCTTATTAAGTGTTCACTCCGAAATTATAGTATTTCATAATAGCCATATGCCATAAACGGCTCATTAGTCCCATATAATACACGTCCAGGAATATTAAACGATTACAACAACTTCGCAGGAACAAGGTTTTAATCCTAGTGAGGTACAAGCCAAAGCAATATATAGCATACACTGTTAAACGTAACTATTACATTTTTTGCATTGCATGTCCTTTACATATTTCTCTGTTAACTCTATACGTTAAATTTATATTATAATTAACCAAAGAATTATCGTTATAGGATTTGCACGATAACCTAACATGATTGCTAATATACCCAGAATAAATGCACACGCCCCAACCACACACACACACACACACACACCCACACACACACACAACACACACACACAGAGGAATATTTGCAGCCTATACAAAGTTTTCACATTAAATAAATGCTACGACGAACAGCATCACCTAAACTAAGAATGATTATAATGTACAACGGCAAACGCCTAACATCCTTTAAACACGAATAAATTGCAAACATTAAACACAATTTCAAAAATTATTAAAAAAGAAAGAATGAGAAGCTAAAAATATTTAGCAATCAAAAACGTACCTATTCACACTATTTTTCATGCATAGGTCTTTAACATATAAATGTTTAATTTAAAAGGGTTAAACAATAGTATTTTAAAAAACTACTTTTAACAATTGACTTTTAACGCCCCCATCAATATACTACCTAACTATGTTAATGGATATACTAGAATAAATCCACAGACAAACACAAACACACACAGACACACACACATTATACACACACACACACAATATATGTAACCTATCTGTAACAATGTTATTGGTACTTACTAAAACCAAATCAATAGCAACACCTGAAGACTAATGAAAATTTTATAATATACAACGACAAAATTAACATACTTTAAACACGAATAAACTGTTGACATTAGCAAAGTTCCCATACCTTAAATACATCATTATAAAGAGCATAAACTATTACATACAAAACGAGTAACCTAATCACACTTATGTCAAGCGTTCAACTCATATCCTGCGGATATGATCAATGTTCGGAATGATTTAATCTAATTATATACTCATTAAGGGGTAATATTTATCAAGCAATTTATGCATAACCCTGTCCTAATTGATCTACTTACTGACTAACGAATAAATGTTAACAACAAAGAATGCCGAATTGATAATAGTAAATATATATATAAAAAAAATCATTTTAAGACAGAGCACAACCTTTTCTCTCCACAGGTTCATATAAATCTAAAACCGAATATGAGGCGATTTAAAATAAGTCTCCGAGAAAAAGATCAATGGAATTATTACAGAAAACAAACACACATTTACCATATATGAGGAATATTTCAACCAATCACTGGAAAGGATATAGTAATATTGTAGAGCCAATTCACAAGAAGTAGGCCAAAGAATATGAGTGACGGATATGTCCAACAGTGGAAATTAGCGATCCAAGTCTTTAAACAAAATAACACCTTATATATTATATATACTAAGGTATAATGATCATCTCAATAAGTTATGAGGTATATACTGTATTACATACTAATAATAACCTCAAAAGTCATCGGCTTATATATATATAATTAAGTTTATATAATATGGTTAACATAGGCTACTGTGATTATATTATATTATAAACCCTATAAAATATATATACTCAATATATATACTGTATTATGGATAACAATTTCCACTTCAGTTGGTTTGGTTGTGTAATAAATATGAATAGAAATCAACAATAGCATACATAATAAATATATAAAAAGTGAATACATCGTACTCCACCGAGAGATTACACTGTGTTTCACTCCCTTGCTATGATGAATGAATCCCCTCATGGTGTGTGTGTACCAGTCGGCTCTCAGTCACCCCGAGAATAGGGCACTCGTGAAAAGCAGTCTGAGAGGCCTTCTTCCCATCCTTCGGATATAAGTCGAAGTCAGTATAGTACCTGTTAACATGATCACCACTATCGAGCAGTAGAGTATACAAACTACATGGTAGTTGATGATTTCATCCTTAGCAAGGAGGTGATTAAGACCTCCCGGGTTTCGGTATCCTCCCGGCCCAATTGAGTACGATGTATCCTTTGTATATATATTTTTACTACATATAATAGTTGATATCTACATTTTGGATTTCCTTTTATTTATCAATTAAGGGTGGCCGATGCTCATACCTATGTTATGATTTATTACATACTATATATATGTAATTATATATAAGTATGTATTAGTAATAAGTAGTAAATTAATAAATAAATGAAAAATATTATAATATATTATAAATATAAACATGTCTACCATACACTTAATAATATAAAGGAATATATTGCTGCCTCAGGGTTAGTGAATATTAAAAGTTGAATTATATTATTATTCATAAAATAATTATATATAGTGTAAGACGTTTGGATGCTAATATTCTAATGTTGGACCAGTATTCGCATCTACTTATTTGACACCTAATCTCTGTGATTGCGCGCTGAAATATACTATACCTTTCAGTGATTGGATTGCAATATTCCACTTTATTGGTCTTTAGACTTGTGTTTGTTTCCTCTACCAAAAAAATTAAGTTTAAATATTTACTACTCATTTAATATTCTTATATGTTCTCATCTTTCGAGACTTATTTTATCGTCATTTTCGTTTTAGATTTGAACGTAGTAGAAGGTTGAAAGAGTTTATATCAGTATTAACTTAATTAATGATGTTTTTAAATGAGTCTAGGCCACAATATAGTTAAATGACGTGAGAAAATTTAGGTGACTACTCGTATCGAAAATAGTTTCTTCCTATAGTCAGGTGTATCGCATATTAGACAGTGAGCGCGCTCTCTTGATAATCTTTGCTAAATCATTACCATGCTTAATGTAAATATAACATTTGATATCTTCCATATCTGTATTAAATAGTGTTTTAAAAACTTGCTTCGTTTGTAAGTTAGCTCTTTTACTACTTAGTTGGTTCGTCTTTAATCTTTTAAAACAACACCATCCTTCTTACAATATATATATATATATATATATATACTCATATATATATATATATATCTTTCATATATATATATATATATATATATATATATATATATATATATATATATATATATATAATATATTTATTCTAACTTTCCAACGGGAGGATTATAATTCTAGATTTTTTATAATATTAATTAAAATTGTGGAAAGGAGCACCGTAGAAGTGTTAAACCTTAACAATAAAATTTAGTTTTGTGATGCAAGTCAGAATTGTATTAGCTTTTAACACTTTTTAAAAAGTTTCTGTTTGTGATGCTTCATTTTTAGAATCCCTATTTTTACAGCAATTACACGAGAAAGCATGAATAAATATTTCTAGGAATTATTATCTTTAAAGGAAACGGAAAACTTTAATGTTTTCTTAAAATTGTTCCAATGTCACTTATCCTTAACGGATATGTATGTATGTACTTATATATATTTATATATTGTAACTCAACATATCTATATATATATATATATATATATATATATATACATAGGGGGCGCGGTTTTACAAAGGAAGCACAGGAGGCCGGCCTCCTCTAAAAGAAATAAAAGCAAATAAAAAAGCAACTAATGTAGAAAATAATTCAAATTACTATTTATTACTATTAAAATAATGTTTAGAACGTTATACAATGACGCTATTTACATTAAAATCATTTATTTTCTTCCGAAACATTATTTTTCATGAGGATCATTGACTGGAGGAATTTCGACTTGTGCCTCCTAGAGCGTAATTATAATGCTTTCAAAATACTGGTTGTCATGGCAACGTAAAAAAACCTTATTTTATTTTGCCTATTTTGAGGATTTTTCCACAGAGCCTCCTTTCGAAAACGTCTTAAAAAAAACAACTCCTCCCAAATTTGGCAACTATACTCATAAGTAGAGTTGCCGCTTTTGCAATCAATATGTGAGCAAAATAAACATTTTTTTAAATTAAATAAAAAACATATATATATATATATATACATATATATAACTATATATATATAATAACATATATATATAAATATCAACCTTATACCTATATATATATATACTCTCTTTACTAACTATATATATATATATATATATATATATATATATATATATATATATATATATATATAGAGAGAGAGAGAGAGAGAGAGAGAGAGAGAGAGTTATCCCTAAATTTACTATATTTTTGTTAATAATTATAGTTATAATTTTTTTTAATTTTGATTCTAATTTTGGTTATACAAATTTTGGTGAAATTCTAGAAGTGCCGAAAATTTATTAATATTATAAATTGGCCTCTGTTGCTTCATATGGTTTGAGATGTGAGAAGTGATCCCCAGATTTTAAACAGATGTGTGCGGTGGTGTTGTTAATCGTTAATGTTTGCGCAAATTTGAAAAAAAAATGAATACTGAAAAAGAAAATGACATATTGGTTTCTTTATTAACCATTCGGTTTGCCAGACGTAGTGAAGAAGAAAAAAATACTCATTTTAAATACTGCAAGTCCAACTTCAAATATAAAATCCATTAAGGTAAGTAAAAACAGAAACAGGATGTTTAAGAGAGTTTGGTATGACCGGTTTAAGTGTGTGGAAGCGTGAAAAAAGATGATTTATATTGCTGGCCTTGTTTATTACTTAGTGCAAAAAAGAAAATTTTGGTGTGATGAAGGATTTCGAGGTTGGAAAAACTTATCAAGAAGCTTGGAAAGGCATAGGGGCTATAAAGAACATATTCAAAATAATCTTTGCGTTCAACAGTTACGTAAACAAAATTTAACTATTTTGGAACAATTAAGTGAACAAGCAATAAGAAATAAAAGTTAGTAGCAATGCCAGAGTGGAAAAAAATAGAGAATTATTCAAACTTTTGTTCGATATAACTTGCTATTTAGGTAAACAAGGACTTGCATTTCGTGGTCATGACGAGTGTCAAAGTTCCTTCAACCATGGGAATTTCAAAGAATTGTTTGACTTAATCATAAGATGTGATACTGAAATGAAATTTCACTGGGAAAAATTGGGGGTTTTACTGGTTTGTCAAAGACAATTCAAAATGATATTATTGATTGCATTGCAAGTGAAATAAAAGATTATATACAAAAACGTATTAGAAATGCTCCTTTCTTTTCAATTCAAGTAGATGAAACAACTGACATACACGAAAACGAACAATGCTCAGTTATTTACAGATTCGTTGATGAAAATCGATCATAAAAGAGCATTTCTTTGGTTTTCTTGAGGTTGGGGAAAACAGAAGCTCATCAGGTTTTAGTGAGGAACCTTTATTATTAGAATTATTAGAACCTTTATACTAAATCGTATAAAGACATCCCTCCGAAGTACAATGAGTCAGGGCAGACTGTCAAATTTGGCCTAACTTTCCAAAAAAAATTTTTAATTAAGTTATCAATCATCCATCTTGGTATGAAAAAATTATAAGTTCGCAGAAGAAAAAGAAAGAAGAATTGATCTTCTTTTCAAGTAGTTGTTGAGTTGGTGAATACTTTACATACATTTATATCTCATATATATATATATATATATATATATATATATATATATATATATATATATATATATATATATATATATATATATATATATATATTATATATATATACTACCCTCTACAGATCGCTTACAACTCACGGGCTGGGCACTTCTCAAGGAGGGGCTGATATATATATATAACCTTATGAGTATATAATATATATGTATATTATGTATGTGTAGCTAATAATAATAATAATATATGTAATAATAATAATAATAATATATTAATAATAATAATAATAATAATAATAATAATAATATAAAATATATATAATAATATAAATATAATAATAATAATATAATAATAATAATATAATATATTAATAAATAATTATGTAATATTAATAATAATAATAATAATAATATAATAATAATATGTAATATAATATATATACTTATAATATATATATATGTAATACAGCAGCCAACCTATATGTTGTAATAATAATAATAATAATAATATCTTTATAATAATAACAATATATCAATAATAATAATAATAATAATATGCATAATATATGTAATAATAATAATATCTAATAATAATATATATATGGAAATATATGTAATAACGCCATAATAATAATAGCGGCAATAATAATAATAATATATATATATATAATAATGTAATAAATAACATATATCTTTAATAATATATATATATATATATATATATATATATATGTTATATGTATATTTATATAATAATAATAATATATAATAATAATATATAGTAATAATAATATCATAATAATAACAGCATATATATATGTATGTATATATATGTTGCTTATATATAAAATAACTCCATATATATATATATATATAATAATAATATATATATGTATGTGTATATATGTAATATTAATAATAATAATAGCATGTATATTATATAACAATATAATAATATAATAATAATATAATAATAATAATAATACTATATAATAATAATAACTTATTATAATAATATCAGCATATATATATATATATATATTTATGAAATAATAATAATATGTAATATGTAATATGTATATCAATAACAACAATAATAATATAATAATATATCATATATATATATGTATATATAATAATATATATATATATATAATATGTATGCGTGCTGTAATAATAATAGTATGTATGGCTAGTAGTATGTAATAACTATTCATATATATATGTTGCATAATATAACCTTGTATAGCAGCAACCAACAATAATAATAATAATAGCCAATAATAATAATAACAACATGTAGAATACAATATCAGCAACAATAATAATATGTAATGACGTAATATGTATGTAGCAATAACCATAACAACAACACCTGCCAACACGCCATATATAATATATATAATATGCTGCACCATAATAATATAATATGTAATATATATATGATATTTTTGAGTCTTATCCCCAATTTTTTCAGGTTGGAGACATTTCTTTGATAATATGTATGTATAGTAGCTGTATATATAATATATAATAATATATGTAATAATAATAATAATATATGTATAATAATATATTTATATGTATATAATAATATATATATATAATAATAATAACTAATAATAATAATAATATTAATAATAATAATAATATATAAATGTAATATAATATAATAATAATAATAATAATATATATAATAATAATAATAATAATAATATACAATAATAATATATATAATAATAATAATAATAATAATAATAATATATGTATATATGTATATATAATTCACCAACAATAATAATAATATGTATAATAATAATAATGTAACAATAATAAAAATATATATATAAATAATATTGTATATATATATATATATGCCATAATATGTAATATGTTTGTAGCAAACAACCCATAATAATATTAATATGCTGTATAATATGTATGTAATAATAGCCAATATGCGCCATATATGTATAACAACTCTGTTTATATTGTAATAATACGCCATATGTGTAATAGCCAATAATAGCAACCAATAATAATAATAGCTCTAATAATAATAATAACTATGCTATGTATGTAGCATAGCATATGTAACCAGCCTATGGCATATGTATATGCTCTTCCTGCTGTAATAATAATAATAATATGTAATTATATTCAACCTAATATGTACATAATATAGCCAGCCATTAACAACATATGTATGTATATATATATATATATATATATATATATATATATATATATATATATATATATAGAGAGAGAGAGAGAGAGAAAGAGAGAGAAAAAGAGAGAGAGGTGTTTGGTGCTCTCCATTATTAATACGTGTTACCCTAATATTTGATCTTATTAACAAAAATATACAAATAGCATGACCTAATTACTCCAAGCAATTACATTTAGGAACATTGCATTACAATTGTAATTACCGAAGAATAATTGGATTTCGAATTTCTTGTTTAATTAGAAATTTTTATTTTATTATTAGCTGAACAATTTTTAATTTCAATTCTAAAAATAATTTTCATTATAATGTTTTTGCCATTTTACATTACCTTTTCTTTGAAATTCTAAAATCAAGGAGTGTATTTCGTTAGTGTCTTAATTACCTAATTATGCGGCAGATGACAAATGCTTTACTAATTAATTAGTAAAGCACTCTCTACTTTAATGAATATTTCCTTTAGCTGTTAACTTCAAAACGTACCTCATAGTTAATAATTATCAATTTTGTTTAATTTGAATTATTTTATCATGCATAAGTATTTCTAGAATTTTCTTCTTCTTCAAAAATTTAAAATGCTTGTATTTATTTTTTGCGTACTTGAGGTCAAAGTAGGACATGAGTAAAATGGTTGGATATAGTTTTGTCTGGAAAGGCAGAGGTGTGGGATGCGAGTTCAGTGGTTCGAGAACCTTCAAATATCGTTACATCAAATGTTTCCTTTATTTTTTAGTCAACAATCTTCGCCGTCTTTCTTTTTAACATCTTTACTTGGTCTTCACTGGAGTGAAAATATTTATAACATTTGTAAAGAGGTTTTTTGTCTTCCTTGGCATATATTTTGCTTTAAATGTAAAATCTAGTTAAATTTTTTTTATCGTTTAACATTAATGAATTTTATTACAGGATAAAATAAACGGATTCTTTATATTTTGAAACTGTGAGTGTAATAGCAGTTGTAAAATTAATATCGATGCATTATCTCTATGAGTGGATTCCTGTTTGACTCTTAACCCGAGTGTGAGTGGGGAGGTTCGTCAAAGGTCATCGTCAAAGAGTTGACATTCCTTGCTTTAGGAAGAAAGTTTTCTTTCAAAGTTAAATTTACTTTTAGCTCATCATGGTCAAGTGGTAAAACACTTGCTATACTAACAGCGACTGTTTGAGTTCGAATCCCATCTGAAGAGAATAAAAGAATTCTTTATTTTTTCAATCTGTGAGTGCATTAGCAGTTGGCCCAAGATTGATATATATATATATATATATATATATATATTTACAGAGTATTTATATATATATATATATATATATATATATATATAGCTGCTGCTGCTGCTGCTGCTGCTCTTGCTGCTGCTGCTGTGCTATATATATTAATATATATATATATATATATATATTTTTGCCCGAAGGGTCTATCTGATCTTCAATGGGCTTTTTGAGAGATTTACTAAATTATTTTTATTTTTAATTTTTCTACTATTGTCTACAAGGTTATATATTTTATGTATGGTCATACTTTTGTATTTTTTGTAATTTTTGAGAAATAAATATCTATCTATCTATCTATCTATCTATCTATCTATATATATATATATATATATATATATATATATAGTTAGGTATAATGTATATATCGGCAATGAAAGTTTCTCTTATATTATTAAACAACAGTGCGCTGACATCTTTGGATCTTTTTATATATATGTATAACCTTAGCAGCAATAATAATAACTATACTGCTCAATATAGCCAACTACCGCATATATATATATGTATATATATATATATAACTCTTAACTAACAAATAATAATAATATATATATATGTTGCTGTAATAGCATGTATGCTAACCAGTACAATAATATAACATATATAATAACAATAATAATAACCATAATAAGTATACATGTATATATATATATATATATATATATATATATATATATATATATATATATATATTAAATAATTGATTGTCTTGGAAACCTCATATCACATCAGTTGCTAAAATTGCCTCAAAGAAGCTGAGAATTTTGTTCAGATGACGTGAATTTTTTTCTTCTGCTCAGACTCCAGTTATATAAGGGTCTTATTCGCCCCAATATGGAATACTGTTCTCACATTAGGAGTGGATCCAGTTCCACCCTCCTTTTAGATAGGATTGAGGCTAAAGCTAAGAGACCTTTTAATATCCCATACTTTCTGACACCCTTGACACTCTTTCTCTGCGACGGCACATTGGCGTCCTATCTCTTTTCTATAAAGTATTACAACGGCAAGTGCTCAAGAGAACTGAACTCTAGCATTTCTCCACAACTGCGTCGCCCTCGCAACAAAAGTTGTGCCTTACTCTCACATGAATATTGCATGTATATTGGACACTTAAGGATCACTCGTTCTGGTACTTCCTTCTTTCCAGCCACATCTGTTTTGTGGAACTCCTTTTCTTTATCTATTTTTTTATTTTTCCTGCAGTATTAAATCTTCCTCTCTTTAAATTCCAATTCTGCTCCCATCTGAGGGAATTACGTTAGTCAAGGGACTGGGTGTGGTTTACTTTCCATTTGTTTTTCGTTTTTCTTTGTGTTATTTTTTATTTGTTCTTAAAACATTTTTTTTGCCCCTCCTTTTGAAAAGGACCCTGCCCGTGAGTGGTGGCATCGTACAATATATATATATATGTATGTATGTATGTAATGTATAATAATAGCATAATAACAATAATATATAATATTTGTTATAAAAAAAAAATATAAATAATATGTAAAAATAAAATAAAATAATATATATATATATATATATATTATATTATATAATAAAATAATAATAATAATAATAATATAATAATATATGTATAATAATAATAATATAATATATAATAATATATGTAATAATAATATATTAATATAATAATAGCATAATATATATAATAATATGAAAGGATGAGTTTGTTATTGGTGTTATATTTAATAATTTTTAGGTTATCATTTGTAATCATATAACATATTTAATAATAATAATTATGTAATATATATATATAATAGCAATAATATATAATAATAATATGTAATATACGTATAATAATATGTATATAATATAACAACAGCAATAATAATAATATGTAATAATATGATGTATATGTATACATGTACAATAATCATATTAATAATAATATTAATATTAGTTTTTATGTCAATAATAATAATAATAATAATAATAATAATAATAATAATAATAATAATAATAATAATAATAATAATAATAATAATAATAATAATAATAACAATAATAAATATAATAATATTATTATTAATGAAGGTGGGGATGATGAAAATAATTACAACAACTAAGATAGTCATAATAATAAAAATAATATAAATAACAAAGTTATAATAATTTTAATTATTGTATTTGTAACATTAACCCAAGTATGTACATTTTTTTATATTAACTGGTGTTTAATATGTATGTAATAATAATATATATATATATATATATATATATATATATATAATATATAATATATAATATACGTATATGCATGTAATAATAATAATAATATAATAATAATAATAATAATAATAATAATAATAATAATAATATGTAATATAATAATAATAATAATAATATATATGTAATAATAATATATATATATGACAATAGTTAGGTAAAAATACAATTTAAATTTATTAAAGAAAAATATAAATGCAAAATAATAACCGTTTAGCAGTTTTTTTCCCACTTACAATTTCATTTATTTCGATCATTCATTAAGATTTAAATTTTTTTGTGTTTTTATTAAAGGGGATTAAAGTGAGTAATTATTTCCTAATAAAAACTTAAATTTCCTAAAAGCCAAGTTTTAAAACCTTTCTTTGAAGATTTGAATTTTTTGGGGGCTTCAACGTTGCTCTGGGAATAAAAAAATCTTCCAACAACCAAAACTATTCAACACATACGCAACACACACAGCGAGACATACAAGCGCACGCACATATATATATTATAATATATATATGTATAATATAATAATAATAAGTAATATTAGCAATAAATATATATATATATATATATATATATATATATATATAATATATAATATATATATATATATATAATATACATGCTTTCAACAATAATATCAGCAACCCATGCTGCTGCTGCCTGCTGTATGCGCAGCCAATATGAATATGTTATGTATGTATATATATAACAATAATAATAATAATATGTAATATATAATCAATAATAATACAATAATAATATAATATATCTATTAATAATAATAATATACACTTATATATAATATATATGTATATATGTATATGTAATATGTATAATAATATATGTGTAACTAATATGTATATAGCTTAACTCTTCTACCACATGCCTTCAGCATATGCCATAGTATGTAACTGCTCCCAGCCCAGTATGTGCCCATGTCAGCCAACTGCGCATGCCTGCTGCTGCTGCACAACAGCAGCAGCCAGCCTTATATGTAGCAATAACATATATACATATTTGATTTTTGATCACCTATGTTTGCTTTTGAGGTGTTAAAATGCGCATATATAATTAAACACTTTATTTTTAAAACTTTATAAAACACACTCATATATATATATATATATATATATATATATATATATATATATATATATATATATATATATATATATATACATATGTAACTCTTATACCCTCTTCTGCTGCTGCTGCTGTACTAGAGCTGTAGTATCTAAGAGGTCATAATTGACGAAAGCTTAAGGCAACGTGTTCTACAGTAAAATATATATATATATATATATCTTACTAATATATATATATATATATATATATATATATATATATCTTTTTACTTATATAAATATATATATATATAATATATATATATAACTCTTTATAATAACAATATATATATGTAACTAAATAATATAATATATATATATATATATATATAAATATATATGTAAATGTTTTAAAAAGTTTTATGCAAAGCAAAGTGTTTTAATATGAGTGCATTTAAACACCTTCAAAAGCAACATAAAGTGATCAAAAATTCATAAATGTAACCAAACGATAATGGCTTTAAAATAAAACCTATATATATAAATATATTGGTTTCGATGTTCTGTGGTTTAAAATCTTTCTTCCTTCTACTACAATAGTCTTGTGCTTCTGCTACTGTTCTCCTAACAGAACAGATTTTCCTGCCTTATTATATATGTGCATTTTAACACCTTCTCACGAGACTGTTATATCTTCTCATCCAAATACTGAGGTCCTCTATTTAGGGGATTTCAATGTACACAAAACTGAATGGTTGGGATCCAATCATACTGATTTAGGTGGGGAGGAAGACGAATCATTCAGTATTCTCAACGATCTGGAGCAACTAATTAAAGAACCAACACACATTCTGGATCGTCCCAACCAATTCTTGAACACTCTTGGCCTATGTTTCACCACTAGTCCTTCTCTCTATAAATACATCACCTTCGCTCCTATCGGTAAATCTGACTACAACCTTATAACTCTTAATTTTAATACTTTCTCTCCAACAGCTCCATCCTGTCCTATGCGTTTATTCTGGCAATTTAATCGGGCTGACTGGGGGGCATTTTGCTTCGCTAACTGGTGGGATGACTGCTGACTCTGAAGACCTTCGGCTTCTGCCGGTAATAAAGTGGGAGGAGATGTAATCGTCGATGGGATGAGCAGGTTCATTCCCTTTTCGACTAAATCACTTACCTCAAAAATCCATGGTTCTATCATGCTTGTTCTCTGGTCAGGCTAGAACCTTGAATTGCGTATCGGGTGTGGAAAAATTCTCATTTCTCCTATCACTCTCGCTAATTTTTCATTCAGCAGAGAGAAATCGTTGCAGGGATACTCTTCGACGAAAACAAGGCGGACTTTCATTAAACGAAAGTGCGCTGACACCCCCTGGTTCTCCTACTGACAAATCTTTCTGGCCTCTTGCCAAAAGCGCATCTCTAACAATTTCTGTAAATCATCGCTTTCCCTCCTCTTATTCGCTTTGATGGTGGTTCTGTTGTAATACTCCAACTGAAAAGAGGCCAATTTCTTCGGCGTCCTATTTTTCCTCTAACTCAGCCCTGAACGATTCTGGGCTTCCCTCTTCCTCCTCCTTCTCATCTCCCTTTTGTCCTATGCTTTTGCCTGTGATTACATTTCAACGGGTGCATGGGCTTCTGAAATCTATGAACGTAGGAAGGCGGGTGGCTCGGTGGCATTCCTCCCCGAAGTTTGAGGGAGTGTGCTTCCGTACTGACCCTGCCCCTCGTTCAACTATATTCTCTATGTCTCAATACTAGCACTTTCCCTCAGTGTTGGAAGCACGCTTATGTCCAAGCTATTCCGAAAAAAGGAAGAGGAAGCCGCTCTGATCCTTCTAACTATCGCCCTATAGCTCTCACTTGTATTCTATCTAAGATCTTTGAAACCCTTCTCAACTCTCACTTCTTAGACCATCTGGAATCTCATTCCCTTCTTTCCGATCGCCAGTACGGCTTTCGGCTTTCGAGGTCTACTGGCGATATACTTTATTATTTAACAGATTTATTTTTTTCCGCCCTTAGGAACTACGGGGAGACTTGCGTGGTGGTGCTTTGACATATCAAGCATTTTTGACCAGTATGTCACGTCACTGCTTCTCAAGCTCCCTCCTTTGGGTTTCCCCCTTCTCTTTGCTTACTTATGTCTAGCTTTCTTTCAAATCGCTCAATATCAGCTGTTGTTTATTGGGCGACTTCTTCTTCTTCTTTTTCTGTCAATAGTGGTGTTCCTCAGGGTTCTGTCTTATCTCCTACTTTATTCCTGCTTTTCATTAATGATCTTCTCACCTGCACATCTAACTCTGTCCACTCATATGCCGATGACTCGACCCTTCACTCTTCAACTAATTTCAATTCTGCTCCCTCTTTTACTTCTAGAATTGCCTCTCGTCTTAACCTTTCCGATTCTATTCTCGCTGATCTGGACAGAATTTCCGGGTGGGGTCGTCTCAACCTTGTGAAATTTAATTCTTTAAAAACCGAACTTCTACAAATCTCTCTCTCTAAGACACCTTCTAACTTTTCTATATCTTTCGACGGTTCTCTCGTCTCTCCTGTTGACAACATAAACATTCTTGGCCTTAACATAAACAAAAAAAATGTCTTGGAAACCTCACATCACAACGGTTGCTAGGACGGCCTCAAAGAAACTGGGAGTTCTGTTTAGACTGCGAAACTTTTTTTCCTCTTCTCAGTTGCTCCAGCCATACAAGGGTCTCATCCGCCCTTGTATGGAGTACTGCTCTCATATCTGGGGGGGCTCTGGTTTCACCCGGCTTTTGGATAGGTTGAGTCAAAGGCCAAAAAGGCTTATAAACTGTCCTGGACTTTCTAGTTCACTTGACCCTCTATCTTTGCGGCGCGATGTTGGTGCTTTATCTCTTTTCTATTGGTACCGTAGCGGCAAGTGCTCGAGAGAACTTTCCACTCGCGTACCACCACCTTTACGACGCCCTCGTAGCACAAGGGGTGCTGTGTCGGCATATGAGTTTTGTGTTGATATTAGTAACTCCAGACTTGTTCACTGCGGTGCTTCCCGCTTCTTTCCTGCCACCTTTGTTCTGTTGAATTCTTTGCTCTTCATTTGTTATTCCTTCTGTTTAACCTTCTCTTTAAGGCCTGGGTCTGTGCTCATCTGCGTAATTTGCATTAGATGTTGAATATTTTAAATGGGTTTAACACCCCTTCCTTGAATAGGGCTCTCTCCGTGAGCGGGGGTTAGCATAAATAATATATATATATATATATATATATATATATATATATATATATATATATATATATATATTTATATATCTATATACAGTTAACTATAATATTGTCGTTTGATAATTCTCTGTTGAATTTTGTATAATAATACTAAGATTCTTTTCTGATGAGATTCTATCATAATAGCCAATAATATAATAATATATATATATATATAACAATATGTATATATACTATATCTATATATAATAATATATATATATATATATATATATATATATATATATATATACTGTTTATATAATATATATATATATATATATATATAATAAATATAATTATATATAATATATATATATATATATATATATATATATCTATGGATTGAACATTTTCTATGGACCGGGATCGTGATTAATGAGGAAAAGCAGCACCAAGGCTACACATAACATTGGAAATCTTTATTGAATTATTAGTTTATAACGTTTCGGAAAGACACATAGGGACTATAAGAAACCTTGAGAATCTTCATTTCAAACGTGAAAAGCGGAAACTGGATCTCGAGTTTTTAAGGACCTCCTGATGATGGAAACTGAAAAGCTTTTCCGAAACGTTTCGCTAATTTCAATGAATTTTCCAATGTTATCTGGGGAACCTTGGTGCTCGCTTCCACGATTGTCTGTACCAATATTAATAATAATAATAATAATATATAATAACATATATAATAATATATACTTAATAATAATAATATACATGTAATAATAATAATAATATATATGCTGTTATATAATAATAATATATATGTGTATAAATATGCTGCTGTATATATGTATGTAATAATATGTATATATGTAATAATAATAATATAATATGTATAATAATAACCATATAATAATAATAATAACCACATATACATGTAATAATATATATTATAACAACAGCAATATGCGCTGTCTTATATTTTAACCAATAATAATAATAGCCAATAATATAATAATAATAACCAATAATATATATAATAATAATAATAGCCAATGTATATATATATATGTATAACATAATAACATAATAAATAACTATGTAATATATATGTATTCCTATAACACGTCTCAAAGGTCTTGGATCTCTAATATAATAATATGTAATAATATATGTAATAATAATAATAATAATAACTTATATATAATATATATACCATAATAATAATATTAATATATATATATATAATATATATATCATATATTAATTTATGCTCTAATAATAATATATAATAATATATGTAATATATATATATTATAATAATAATATATGTAATAATAATAATATGTATAATAATAATATGTATAACTCTTATATATTTTACATAATAATAATATATATATAACATATATGTATATATATATGTAATAACATTGTATATAATAATATGTAATAATATAACCAATAATAATAATAGTAATAATAATATATAACCTATAATAATAATAATAATAATAATAATAATAATATATATAATAATAATAATAATAATAATAATAATATAATAATAATAATAACTTATATATATGTATATATGTATATATTTATTTATATGTAATATTATATGTATGTAATAATAATAATATGTAATAATATAATAATAATATAATAATAACAACAATATGTATATAATATAATATATATAATAATACTCCTGCTGCTGCTGCTGCTTGCTCTTAACTTATATATGCTGTATATATATTTATTATATATATATAGCTGATCCAATTTCTATAGACCGGGAATCGTAATTTAATGAGGAAAAGCAGCACCATGCCTCCACATACCATTGGAAAATTTTTATTGAATTAGTTTATAACGTTTCGGAAAGACACATAGGGACTATCAGAAACCTTGAGAATCTTCATTTCAAACGTGAAAAGCGGAAACTGGATCTCGAGTTTTTAAGGACCTCCTGATGATGGAAACTGAAAAGCTTTCCGAAACGTTGTAAACTAATTCAATAAAGATTTTCCAATGTTATCTGGAGCCTTGGTGCTTCTTTTCCTCATTAAATTACGATTCCCGGTCTATAGAAATTGGATCAGCTTTATACGTCAACGATATGGCCAAGACACCATAGGGACTATCAGAAACTTGGAGAATCTTCATTTCAAACGTGAAAAGCGGAAACTGGATCTCGAGTTTTTAAGGACCTCCAGATGATGGAAACTGAAAACTTTCGAAACGTTGTAAGCCTTAATTCAATAAAGATTTTCAATGTTATCTGGGCCTTGGTGCTTCTTTCCTCTCATTAAATTACGAAGCGGTCTATAGAAGTGGATCAACAATACGTCAACGATATGACCAAGACACCATTGGGACTATCAGAAACTTGGAGAATCTTTCAATTCAAAACGTGAAAAGTGGAAACTGGATCTGGGTTTTGGACTCCAGGCGGTGGGAAGCTGACTTTCCCGAACGTTGTAAATGGTGTAAAGGATTTTTCAATGTTATCTGGAGCCTTGGTGAACTTTTCCATATTAATAATATGTATATATATACAACTAGCAATAATAATAGCAACAATATATATGTAATAATAACAACCTTAATAATATGTAATAGCCCATATGTATAATAGCCAACCAACAATATATATATATAATATGCTGCTTATATGTTTATATATGCCTCTTGTAGCTAACCTTCTTAGCCAACTAATAACTTAGCATGTATATGTATGTAATAATAATAACCAATAATATATTGTGTATGAGTAATATAATAATAGCATGTAATATCATATATGTGCCATGTATATAATATGTATAACAATATAGTAATATAGTAATAATAATAATAATATAATATAATATTGTATGCAGTAATAACATAATATGTATTTAAAATTAAACAAACCAATAACAACAATAATAATAATAATAATAATAATAATAATAATATATAGCATAATGCCTATATAATATATATATATATAATAATAATAATATATATAATAATATAATAATATATATAATAATAGCATAATAATAATAATAATATATAATAATATAATATAGTAATATGTAACTAACAGCAGCAGCCTGTTGCTACCATGTATCAATAACCAGATCTTCAATAATAATTCAGAAATAATATATATAATAACAATAATATATATATATAATAATAATATATATATATATATAACAACTTAATATTTTACTTACATAACTGCTGTACGTATATATATGTAACCTTTAATAACTAATAATATATAATAATATCTTTATATGTATAATATAATAATATAGTAATAATAATATATATATATATATATATATATATATATATATATAAATATATATATATTCTCCTATAACACGTCTCAAGAATCTTAAATCTCCTAACTTCGATATTCTTTGGCTTAAAATCTTTCTTCCTACTACTATCATTATCTTATGTTTCTGCTACTGCTCCCCTAATAAAACAGATTTCCATGTTTTTTTTTTACTGTCTTACTATTTCTCATTAGACTGTTATTTCTTCCCATCCAAATGCCTAGTTTCTCTATTTAAGGGATTTTAACGTACACCACAATGAGTGGTTGGGCTCCTCTCACACGGATGCAGGTGGGGAGGAAGCCAAAACATTCAGTATTCCCAACGATCTGGAACAGTTAATTAAGGAACCTACATATATCCCAGATCGGACCAACCAATTCTTGAACAGGCTTGACTTATGTTTCACCACTACTCCTTCTCGTAATAGATGCCCCATTTTTCCCCCTATTGGTAACTTTGACCACAATCTGTTAGCTCTTAATTTTAATGCTTTTTCTCTAGCAGCTCCACTATGCCCTAAACGTAGTTTCTGGCACTTTATTCAGGCTAATTGAGGTGGTGGGCATTGGGTCGTTTTTTGCTAACTATTCTTGGAATGATTCTTGCTTTGATTCGGAGGATGCTTTGGTCGCCGCCGAAAAGGTAGGGGCCATAATCGCCGATGGGATGAGTATGTTCATTCCATCTTCAACTAAATCTTTTTCTCCAAAATCCAAAATCCATGGTTCGAGGGAGCTTGTTTTCGTGCCAATCAGGAGAGAGACATTGTGTATTGGGCATGTAAAACCTCTCGTTCTCCTATCACTCTTACTAATTTTCATTCTGCACGAAACCGTTACAGGGATACTATTCGACAGGCTAAGCGTACTTTCACTAAAAAGAAGTGAGCCAACCTGCTTGGTTCTCCTACTGATAAAATTTTTGACCTGTTGCCAAAAAGATCTCAAGCAACTTTTATAAATCTATCTTTCCTACTCTTATTCGCTTTGACTGTTCTGTAGCTAATTTTCCCTCTGAAAAGGCCAATTTCTTCGGCCTCCATTTTTCATCTAATTCTAGCCTGGAAGATTCTGGCATCCCTCCTCCTACTCCTTCTCCTCTCAGGTTTCTCATATCTTTACCTGTGATCACAGACGATCGTGTGCATAAGATTCTGAGATCCATGAACGCCAGGTAGGCTATGGCCCTGATGGAATTCCTAACTGTGTTTTGAGGGAGTGTGCTTCTGAACTGGGACCTGTCCTCGTTCAACTCTTCTCTCTATGTCTTAATAGTTATACTTTTCATTATTGTTGGAAGCACGCATATGTTCAACCGATCCCGGAAAAAGGTAGCCGCTCTGATCCTTCAAACTATCGCCCTGTAGCTCTCACTTGTATTCTCTCTAAAATCTTTGAAACTCTTCTTAACTCTTATTTCGTCACTCTTCGAATTTCTCCCTGAATCATGATCTCACATCATGTTGTTTTTTGTTTTGTTTCTTTTTCTTCGCCCATTTTTGAGATTGGTTCTTCTTTCAGATCATCAGTATGGCTTTCGACCCTCGAGGTCAACTGGTGACATACTTTGCTATCTAACTGATTTATGGTCTTCTGCCCTAATGGACTATGGGGAGTCTTGCGCGGTGGCGTTTGGCATATCCAAAGCTTTTGACTGAGTATGGCACGCGTCGCTGTTCTCTAAGCTCCCTTCCCTTGGGTTTCTTCCTTTTCTTTGCTTACTCTTGTCTAGTTTTCTCTCCGATCGCTCCATATCAGCACTCGTTGATGGAGCTTCCTCTTCCTCTTTTCCTATTAATTGTTGGTGTTCCTCTCAATTTGGTCTTGTCTCTATCTCCAGACTTTTATCATTCCTTCTTTGTCATCCCACACGACTCCATAACTGTACACCTAACTCTGTTAACTCTTATGCCGATGACTCAACTCTCCATTTTTCTACTCATTTCAAGTCTGCTTCCTCTTTTGCATCTAGAGGTCCCTTTCGTCTTCAACTTTCCAATTCTATTCTTGCTGATCTGGATGAGATTTCTCTGTGTGGTCACTGCAACCTTGTAAAATTCATCTCATTAAAAAAACTCAACTTTTTACGTTCTCCCCTCTCAAAAATACTTGCGTTAACTTTTCCTATTTCCTTCGGAACGCGTCTAACGTCCTCACCTGTGATTAACAAACATTCTTGGTTCAAACATTAAACAACAAATTGTTCATGGAAAACCTCATATTAAAAGGTTGCTAAGAGGAGCCTCAAAGGAAGCTGGGGAGTTCGTTGCAGTTGCAGGTAATTTTTTGCCATTGAACGAGTTCCTCCAGTTATATAAGGGCCTTATCGCTATTGTATGGAGTTACTGTTCTCACATTTGGGGTTCCCCGGCCTTCACCCTTCGTTATGGATAGTAGAGACTAGAACCTTAGGAGATTAATAAAAACTGCCCCTTCTTTCAACTCCTTTGACCCTTTATATCTGATCGGTGACGCTAGTGCACTATCTCTTTTCTATAGGTACTACATGGGCAGATGCTTGGGGGAGCTGACCTTTCGCATTCCTCTACCCTTGAGTTGCCCTCGTATCACAAGGGGTACATTGCTCTCGCATGAATATTGCGTGGTTGAAAACCCATTACTTGTGCCGCTTGGGTGCCTCTTTCCTTTCCGAGATACTTCGGGTTCTGCAGAACTCCTTACGCTTCTTCTGTTTTTCCAACTGGAAGTTTAATCTTTCATCTTTGAAAGCCACGTCTGCGCTCACCTGAGAGATTTGCATTAAGCTTGGGCTTGGGTGGGATTTTCAATATTTTATTTTCTGCCCTCTCCTTGAAAACGACCCAACTCGTGATTGGTGGTGAACTTTAAATAATATATATATATATATATATATATATAATATATATATAATATATATATATATATATAATACGGTATATATATATATATTATATGAAATATATATATATATATATATTCGTAATATATAATATAGTCTATAAGATACTATATATATTATAATAATAGTTTAAAACATAATATATATTTATATATATTAGGATTAGATTACAGCAATCTACCGAATATATACTTGTATATAGGATATTTCCAATTGGTTTCAGTGAGTTTATATAACTATATATATATATATAAAGGAAATATATATTGATATATAATATAGTATATAATCTATATATATATTATAATATTACTAAATATAAAATATATATATTATATATGTAAATATATATATAGTGACCAATATATATATATATTATATATATATTACTAACCCGTATATATTATATATACTCATATATACACTTGGAATTACCTACCCTCATATTATATATATATATATATACATATACATATATAAAATTAAGTAATATATATATATATATATAATATAATATATATATTATATATATACTATTATAAATTTATGTCTATATACATTATATATATATAGAAGAAATATATATATATGTATATATTATATAATTATATATATAATATACTATATACTATATATAATATATATTTATATACTTATTTATATAATATAATATATTTATACGGTATATATAATGTAATATTTGCTAGTTGAACTTATTTAAACTTATTGCGGGCAGAGGCACGTATGGGGGGCTGAAATCCAGGATGATGGAATGCTATGAATATCTGAATATGAACGAAAGTCACTATTCTGACCGACACGTATTACCTATTCATTTGCGAAAACCGATATATATATAATATATATGATTATATTATAATAATAAATATATATATATAATAAATATATATATATATATATTATATCATAATCAATATATAATATATGTTTATACATATATTATATATTAATAAATTATATAATTAATATATTATATATATATATATATATAATATATTATATATTATAAATATAAATATACTTATTATAATATTATAATTATAATACCATATATATATATACCCGCATAATAATTATACCCATATATACTAGTTAAGGCTGGGTTACAGATTATTTATAAGTAATAATATATATATTATTAAATTAACATATACTTACATCATATACTTTAGTTATGATGTATAAATCTTTTATGTATGGAGTATATGTTATAGAATCCTTTACTAAATATAAACTCTATTAATTTACATTATACATGAATTTAATAAATAGGGGTATATATGTGGTAAATAATATATTATATTATTACTATATTATATAAAATATTTCTATCCTGTCTAAATCTCCGCGGAACGAACGCTGTCAGGAGATCGCTAACTTACTCTCACTCAATACTATACTATCTCATTAATATATAAATAAGTTCTAATAATAATGAATAATATTATTACATTAATCTACATTTTTCTATTAATAATATAATAATAATAATTAATAAATGATATAATAAATAATAATAAATACATAATGAATTCAATAATAGATCAGATAATAATAATAATAATAATCAATAATAATAATTAATGAATTAATAATAATAATATGAGAATATTAACCAATTAACAATATAATAATACTTTTCTCTAAATATATATAAAAAATCCTACACCAAAATATATTTTGCGTCAAATAAATTAAATAAAAAGCGTTGTTATCCTGCTCATTTTTCTTGTATTAGTTTAATAAACATGCATTTATCAATAGAAAAGATATCAAAATAGTTTTTTATATATATAATTCCTATTTGCATTTTTTGCTCAGTTTAAAAAAACTTTTGTAAATTGTTTATAAATTTGGTGACTCTTAACAACTTAATTGTTATATATTCAATACAGAATTCATTTAAAGCCATAAATAAAATAGCTAAACTTATTGTGGAATATATCTATCTTAAACTATTTATCTATATCCTAGCCTATCTATCTATCTATCTATTTATCTATCCATCTATCTATCTATCTATCTATCTATGGATCTTTATATCTATCTACCTTATGCTTTCCACAGCTTAAAATTCTATCTTACTCTATCTATCTATCTATCTATCTATCTATCTATCTATCTATCTATCTATCTATCTGTAGGAAAAATACTTGCGAAGCGAAATACCTTGGATTTATATTCAAATGACAATACGTAAATTTAATAAGTACATTAATTCAATGAAAATACAATAAGTTATATAGTACATGGTTGAATGTTGATGCATATAATTCTATGGAGGGGGATTTGTGTAAAAATTTGAGAAATAATTGCCAAGTTCTAAATTACAAATCACAAAGCTATTTAAAAAAATATGCATGGTATTAATCGGAAGGGGCAATCACAAAATACGTAATCAATTTGATGATCTTATGATTTGATATTATGTAAGTTATCTTAAGAAATGTACAGTGTTTTTGTTACTCATTAAAAATGGTACATTTATAGAAAATATTAAATTGTTGCCCACGTGGGGGACTCTAGTTAGAGATATTAAAGTTATTTTTAACCAAGTCTACACGATCTCAAATACTCTTCAGAATGATTTAAATGGTTTAAAAGCTAGAATAAGATTTGCTCAGACTAGAGAGGACTCTTTCTCAGACAATAAATTATTTACATGGCAGAATAATATATTTTATTTTGCTTGATATGCAATTTATTTCTATTGTTCTATGCATTTTTATTGTTTTTATATATTGTGCTTTCGGTATAGAGAATTAAAATCTATCTATCTATCTATCTATCTATCTATCTATCTATCTATCTATCTATCTATTTATCTATCAAAGATTTATCATATCCTAATCTATCTATCTATTATATCTATCTATCTACTCTATCTATTTTTTATCTATCATTTCTAATAATTTTACTTACTAGCTATTACACCTATCATATATATATATATATATATATATATATATATATATATATATATATATATATATATATATATATATATATGTATAAATCTATCTATCTATCTATATATATATATGTATGTAAATTTAACTATCTATCTATCTTATCTATCTATCTATCTACTATCTAATCTATCTATCTATCTATCTCAGCTTCTTCCCTCGTGAAATCATATCTATTCCTATCTATTACTCATATAAATTTCTATCTATTCTATCTTATCATTTCTATCTAATCTATCTATCTATCTATTCTACTACTCTCACCCATATCTATTCTAATCTCATCTATCTTATTGCGTATTCTATAACAGAATGAAAACTTTTGCCTAGATGAGTTGGATTGTGTGTTTAGGATGTTATTGTGATAATTTGAATTGATATGTTTTTTTTGTGTTGCATATTTTGTGTAGTGAGTGTATAGTATAAGGGTTGTTTGTATACGTGTTATGAATATGTGATGTTGCTGGGTGTCCGTGATATTAAAGAGGTAGGAGTATGTGGAGATGTGAGTAGGCTGTTAGTCGATGTTTCTATTGAGGAATTCGATTAGTTGATTCGATCAGTTAGTTCTTCTCGTTGACATCTAATCTTAGAAAAATGTTTGATGATAGATCTTGTCAATCTTGCAATAAGATTGCTTTTAGAAAAGTTCAATGGACATAAGTTTACGAATTATTCACTGCTATGGTAAGTTGAGGAAAATAAGCTGATAAATAATAATGTTTGTCTATTATCATTTGATGAATTAAAAGAACTTCCGTTTGAAAAAAATTCTGAATTGTATGTATGTGCACAATCATTTCCATTGTAACTGTATTTAGAATGCTCGATAACGCCCATAATAAAAGATAAATACCGAAATTTTTGTGATTCCATTAATTATAGACCAGCGAAAGATGTCATCTGTCTTTATAAAGTTGTTGAATATGGAATTCTAAATAAATCAAAGATGTATGTCATTCTGGTAGTATATATATATATATATATATAATATATATATATAGTAATATGATTATATATATATATAGATATATACTATATATATATTGATATATATTAACTATATAATTATAATTATATATATATATATATATATATATTATATTATATATATACTTTATATATAATATATATAATTACTATAAATACCTATATATATATATATATTATAATGATATATCGTATATATATAGATACTCATATATATATATATATAATTATTATATATATATAATAATATATTTAATATTATTAATATATAAATATACTATATAATATATATATATAATATTATATATATAATATAAATAAATATATGATATAATATATATAAATAATATTATATATATATATATATATATACAATTTGTTTTGAAGGAAACTATTGTATTATAGTGAGGTTAAACCATGTATGCGGCATTCTTAGACCTTTCGAAAGCATTTGACAGAGCCAATCATTATATTTTATTTAAGAAATTGGATAGTTTGCAAATTCCTGATATAATTTAAATTTTTGTGCATATTTATAATAATCAGTTTGCTCATGTTAAGGTGAAAAATAGTGTATCAGATAAATGGAAGATAAAAAGGTAGTGTTAGACAAAGAGATATTTTGTTACCTCTGCATTTTTCTTTTTATATAATAATAGATGAATTTATAAAAGAATTGGTAAATGGTAAAATACATGCTAGATTTCATATGGGCATAACTAATGTTCTTATGTACGCAAATGATTTAGTTTTGTTGGCTCCAGTCATAGAAGGACAATAAAAGCTCTCAGATATGAAAACAGAAAATGTGATTCAGAGATTATGCCTGAGAGTAAATGTAAATGAAAGTACAGCAATTGCGTTTTGTAATATATCTACTAAAAGTATGGATAAATTAGTTAAAATAAGGATTTCTCTGAGCTTTCTAAAATGTTCTATGAAGACTAAATATATTGGTTGTATTTTAAATAAAAATTTAGAAAAAAAAACTGATGTAAAACGAACTAGGGATATATTTCTATTGAAAATTTAATGTTATTTAGAGAAGATTTGGATTCCTCAAATGATCGGATATTGTTCTCTTCTGTTGAAATCATACTTGTTATGCCATTCTATGGAGCTAATTTATGGGCGAATAAATATAATATTATTCAGGTTTACAGACAGTTTGAAGTTAGTTTCCTGAATGCTATATATAAATTTTGTGGAATTTCGAGTAGGAGAGTAAATCATTCACTGGAATGGCTCATGTTCGAACATTATTTAAACTATTTGAAATTAAGTAACGTATTTCGATTATTCAGTAAACCATGTAACTGTTGTATATAAAAATGTAATACTGAAAATAGTCTTTTTAGTTAAGGAGCATATTGAAAAAAAAATCTTTGTGTAACTAAATTTGGAGTTATTAATTTCTTTGGAAATGATTTGGATGCTTTCAAAGAGAGAATAAAATTTGTGCAAAATAGAGAGTATCCCTTAAGGCAGCGTTTCTCAACCTTTTAAGTCTCGCGACCCCCCGAAAGCCAAAACGCATTAACGCTTAGTAACTCGCGACCCATAATTACCCCCATATATATATATTATATATACTGTATATATATATATATATATATATATATTATATTATTATATATATATATATATAATAATATATATATATATATAATTATATAATAAATATATATATATATATAATATATATATATAGTATATATATATTATATATATATAAATATAGAATATAGAAAATTCCTTAATAAAAAGATGGCTTTTCGGTGGCATCTAAGAAGAATATTATATTTCATTTAGTATAACTTTTTATAAATAACAACTGTGTTACATTTAATTATAAATATTTTGATTTTTTGTGACCCATCCGCGACCCACTGTATTATCCACATCGCGGCCACTGGGTCGCGACCCGGTTGAGAAAACGCTTGGCCTTAAGGTAACACTGGGGGATATAGATCCTGTGTTATTTTTTTAATTATCTAATATAGCTTTATATTACGTAATTTATTTTATTTTAGTGCAATATATATTTTTAATTTCTTAGTTAGGAAATAGAAAAATTAAAGGCTGATCTATCTATCTATCTATCTATCTATCTATCTAATCTATCCATTATCTATCTACTATCGTATCATCTATGCATGCTATCTATCTATCATCTATCTATTATCTATCGATCTTATTATCTATCTATCTATCTATCATCCTATCTTATTATCTATCTATTCTATCTATTCTATCTATCTATCTCATTCTTACTCTATCTATCGATCTAATATCTATCTATTCTATTATCTATCTATGCTATCATCTAATCTATTATCTATCTCATCCTACCTTCTCCTCTACGTATCTATCTATCTAGTCTATCTAGTGCTATCTATCTAATCTATCGTTATTCTATCTATCTATCTCATATTAGTATGGAAAAAATTAATAAATATTAGAGAGCGAAGAGTTCAGTTGGACGAACCAAAACCTTCTGTTCCTTTCTTAGTTTATTAAGTGACCAATGGCTTTGAGTCTTCAGCACGAGTCTGGAGAGATGTACAGAAGTTCACCAGTGATGGATGGATTCGTTATTTCTGTTTATGCTCCCAACAAAAGCACCTTTGGCTCTTGTTAATGGAGATAAGTGAACAAGTTAACAAGTACTGCATTTATTAACCATCTTTAACAACTGTAACAACCTAATCATAATAACTTGTATATTATCACTCTTCAACTATTTAGACTTTAAAAAGTAATTCAATTACAAGGGCATCTCTCTCTCTCTCTCTCTCTCTCTCTCTCTCTCCTCATCTCTCTCTCTTCTCCGTCCTCTCTCTCTCTCTCTCTCTCTCTCCTGCTCTCTCTCTCCTCTCTCTCTCTCTTCTCTCTCTCTCTATCTAAAATATATAGATATTATATATATACTATTATAATTAACTATATATTATATATATATATAATATATATATATATCATATTAATATATATATATATATATATATATATATAGTATGTTTTGTACGACGAGCTAAAACAGAGAGAATATTGTTACTGATAAACCGACTGTTAACGTTCCTAGAGAGTGTTGAAGCCCTTCGAAACAAGTTTGGTGCGCTCAAGAAAAACTGTTTTTGGCTCTTCACAAAGTGGTCAACAGGTTAATGTTGGAGCGACGCGCTCGACTACCTTGTATTCACAACTTTAAATAACAGATCAGTACAAGTAACATGTTTTAACATATATATATATCATATATATATATATAAGTATATAATATATATATATATATATATATATATATATATCTATATATAATATGATCACTATATATTATCAATATATTATATATATAGTATATACCTATTATATATAATTATATATAATATTATATATATATCTTATATATAATATAATATATATATATATAATATATATATATATATAATATATATATATATATATATACTTATATAATATATACGGTATATATTGCAAAAATTATGCACTGAGAGAGATATCCAAAAATGATGTGCATAAAAACATTAGGTATTGACTTAATTAAATGTATATTTAGTTGGGAGTCTCTTAAAAGAACAAAAGTCGGTAAATGCATATCTGCCGTTGTGCAATTATTTGGGACATAAAGTAAAGAACCCTTTGAGAAGGGTAGCTTCAGTTTTTCCCAAGCCGCTGATTCTTCGTCCACCACGTCAAGACACAGCTAATATGGAAAAATAAATATTTAAAAATCCCTAGTAGTAAGGAGCAAATATCAGAAATTTTTCTCTCCTACTGGCAAT
This sequence comes from Trachelipus rathkii, assembly GCA_015478945.1. Taxonomy (NCBI): domain Eukaryota; kingdom Metazoa; phylum Arthropoda; class Malacostraca; order Isopoda; family Trachelipodidae; genus Trachelipus; species Trachelipus rathkii. The sequence goes on along the minus strand of JABUQX010064329.1, from coordinate 46,466 downwards.
TTAAATTCTCATCTACAACTTCATCTACTTAAAAAATTTTTAATTTTATTGAAATTATCAAAAGTTTTATGATAAATCTGATAAATATAAATTTTTAAATCATTGTTCTTGACCTTTATTAATTTTAATTGGGGTAAACAGTGCTGTAGGATTAAATAATAAATTATTAATTATCAAATTTAACCTGCTTTAGCCGTACAAGCTACTAATTGTACGAGTAATAAACATACCTTTAGTTGTAAATGATCCTTTCTTGGTAATTTAAGATGTTGAGTGAATGAGTTGAACCATTCTCCTTGCTATCTCTTCTTTACTGTAATTTTGTAAACAGAGTTCGTGTGTATTTTGAATTAATTTTTGATAAACTACATTTTCACTTGGAATAGTTTCCAATCTCATGCTTCTTCCAAAATGGAAATGGATTCTATAATTTCATATAAATCACAATCACATAATTTTTTTACATTAGTCCACATTATTAATTTTAGTTTCATCCCAAATCAGAGATGCAATTTTGGTATTTAAAAATCCTCTAATTTTTGCAACAACTGTAATTTCTTTATACCCTTGTGGAGTATATTGGGGAAAAGGTAGTATGGGGTGCCTAATAAACTGATAAGAGCAATATGTGGACAGCTGTTGCATGGTGAAAATACAGATAGATGATAGTAGCTAGTTTGGAATAACAACAGTTGTAAAACAAGGAAGTGAACTTTCATCAATTTTGTTCATAACGTTTATGAACTATTGTGGCAAGGTGGTACAGGATTGAGTGGATGGAGAGCTCTCTGGATACTCGGATGATCTGGCGCTGATCTCGGAGTCAAGGGAGGCTTTGTAGCGGTTCGTAGTGGTATGGGACGTGGTGCTGACGGAAAAAGGAATAAAAATCAATAAGGGGAAGACGGAGGTTCTGGTGGAGGTAATGAGAGGAGGGGTTGAAATTTATAAAATTTGGAGGGAAGTACTGAAACAGACAGAACAGTTTGAATATTTAGGAGTGCATAGTGGAGTAAGAAATGATAAGTTCCAGGAGCTGAACTATATAACATGGAAAGTTCTAATGGACCCATTTGCGCTGGTTCTTTGCTTCAAGGGTCGGTAAAATACGCGAAGTAAGTCAAGACAAAATATAATCTAACATTTATGAGGGACAGCCATATTAACATAAGGACACGTGGCTTGGACGCTTCATTATAGCTGGCCCTTCTTAAGAGGGGCATTTCATAAGCAATTTCGATTACATGAAACTTATTGGATCCATGGGCGAAAACGTGCGATGGTTGTATAATTTGTTTTAGTACCTCAATAGGGAAGATGTTGGGATTTTTTGGGGGGGCCCCGCTTTTTGTAGAAGGGATGCGGAGGGTGAGATATATATATATATATATATATATATATATATATATATAATATATATATAGATATATATATATATGATATATATATATATATTTTTGATAGAAATTCACAACTCACGGCATAGCCCTATTCAAGGAAGGGGAACTTCTAGGATAATTTCTAGCCTAGGGTCCAACTAGGATTCGAACCCGCGACCTTGCCATGCGAATCCGTCCCTCTACCGTTTGTGCCAACCTTATAATATATATATATAGTATATATATATATATATATAAATATATATATAATATATAATATATATATATATAGTATATATGATATATATATTATATATTATATATATTATAGTATATTATATAATACTATATATTACTTATATATATATTATATATATATACTTTATATTATATATATATTTAATATATATATACATATATATAATATATATATATACTATTACTCTATATATAGTATATATATCTATATATATATATATATATATATATATATTATATATTATATATAATCATATTACGATTATACTATATACTATTTATCACTATTATATATATTGATAATATACTCATACTAATTATATATTATAGTATAATATATTATATATATATAGTGACAATAATATATAAACTCAATTATGTCAAAAAATATGGATATTTGGAAAATTTTCACTTTTGAGAAAAATACGCTGTAAATATTTTCTCATTCATTTTTTTGCTTTTATTTCTGTTTGTTTTTTTTTTTTTTTTTTGCTAACCACATCGAAAATTTTATTTTTTATTTTTTTATTTATATTTATTTTTTTTTGCCAATGCAAGAATTCTTAAGCAAGTCCTAAGGAAGGTTTAAAGATTATAAAATACTGCTATCTCATAACTATTTTACATATCAAAAAACGATGAATATTGTTATAAAATATACATAACATACATACATACATACAACATACATACAAATCATTACATACAACCATACATATCATACACAATTACCATAATATATACTACATACATTACATACATACAGTACATACATACATACATTTACATACAGTACATACATACATACAAAGCATATCTATATATATAAATATATATATTTGATAATATATATAAATATATAATATATATATATATATTAAATAATATATATATATATATTATTAATATATAGTATATATATATGATATATAAATACTATATATAGAGTGTATATTAATAATATTCAAATCGATCTTTCTTTACATATTCTATATATATAAAATATATATATATTATATATAATATATATATATATAGTATATAAATATAATATATATATATTATATTAATACAAAATGGCATGAGCACAAAAAGCTTCGAAGAAGCCAATTAAGGTAGTTTCCAAAGATAGTCCCCCATTCAGCCCTATATCATCACATATTGGGATTAACGGCCTCCATTGCTGGAGCGATCCCGCCGCAATAATTGCCGCTTATTCTTGATGCACGATTTTCTCTTCATTCATGTTCATACAAACCTTCGCCGGTCATAAATCTAATATCGATATTGTGAACACTTACCTCGCTTCGTTACTAACCTCATTTCTTCTTAACTAAAACTCAAGTGCTTGTATACCAAGATAGCAAACGCTACTCTCTCTCTCTCTCTCTCTCCTCTTCTCCTCCTCTCCTCCTCTCCTCTCTCTCGTCTCTTCTCTCTCTCTCTCTCTCTCTCTCTCTCTCGTGTTTCTTGTGGTCGCTACCTCACATTGCTTCTCTGTTCCTCTTTCTCTCTTCTGCTCTCTCTCTCTCTCCTCCTCTTCTCTCTCTCTCTCTCTCTCTCTCTCCTCTCTCTCTCTCTTCAAATTTCAGTCAAAGGCGAATGTTCCGCAGATGTAACTCAACCGAGCCTGGATATGGCCTGTTAAGTGATTTCTAATTGATTTGTCTTCTGATTTTCACGTTCTTGCTTAAGCTCTCTGTGGAAACTACAATGTAACTCAACTGTTCTCTTCCATTTATCTGCCTAACTCTATGACTAAACTGACCAAGTTACTGAATTTCGTCTGACTACAACAACTTCAAGAACTAAAGGAACACATTCGCTCTTCTTCTTTTAATCTCTGAAATCATTCATTTAGATGATTTAAAATCTTTTATCAGTCCAAACTTCTAGTCTCATGATGCACATTGTGAATTGTCTTACCAGTGAGTTTATATTTATGAATGGTTCTTTTAGTTTTGATGCAGAATCCCTACTTTATCCCGCTTATCATCATTGGAAACGATCCCAGCATTTTCAACTTTACCTAACTTTCAAACCTGCTCGCTTTTATTCGTTTAAAACCTTGTTCCTCTTCTTCGTTTCTTTATATATCATTTTACCTTTCTGTTATTGTATGTGGATCCTCTTCCCTATGTTGGTCAAAGATTGCCTCTCAGAAAAACCATCCATCATACACGCTAATTACGTTGTCTGGACGCTTTAGTGCTGCATAAACTTGTAGGACTCTGCAGTCAAGCCTTCTTTGGATTCCCATTGGTGTATGATTATGCTTCGTAGGGAAAGGTCCGGTGGATGGCGTGCAGAAGAGGCATTCCTTCAAGTGATTCTCTTCTGAATATATCTTTCCTTCAACTAAAAGCATGAGACAACCTTATGGTTTCACACCTTTTCTCCGCTTTCATTGCCAAGGATGCTTGCCTTCAGTATATATCATTTCTTCCAAACTCCAGAACAATATCCTTGCAACTTAATATTTCATCCGGAATCTTGCAAAACTCTCTTCTCTTCGTGACACAAGGTGAACGATCTTATGGATTGTCTTCCAACGTAATTTCTCGACATTAGGCATAGCAACATGTTAACTTTAGGCTTTGGCCTCTTACTTTTCCTTTCTGCTAAAAATATTCTCGGATTATCCAACTACTAATTTAACTATTACTTCTAAATCTGAACTCTTTTCGTTAAAACCTTTTGAGTCTAAATCCACTCATGACAATTCCGGAGCTGCTCCTCCTTCTCTTCCTAGTTATTTCAGAGCTTCTCCTCTTTCTCTACTCCATCCAGACTCATTAATGCTTAACATCAAAATTTCTTTTAAAGAGGCATTTCCATGACGGTATTCTTCTTGTGGTTTTTGAAATTGTGAACCTGAGCTTGTTCCCTTCCTTGGTAAACTATTTTGTCTCAGTCTTTTCACTTCGACCTTCCATTCCTACTGAAAATTTGCACTCATTCAACCGGTACCGAAGAAGGGGACCCCCCCCCCCTCTCAATTGTTTAACTATCATCCTATCGTTTTAACCCTTTTTCTTTTTAAAATTTTGGGATCTATTATCAACGGGAAGGTTTAGATACATATCAATTCTTCTAATCTCCAATCGCTAGCATGACTTTCGTAGGAAACCCTCTATTGATCATCTCCTTTCTCTTCTCTCTGATTCTTGGTCCTCCACAATTCATTTCTGTGAAAAATCTTTTGATGTGGCTCTATACATATCGAAAGCACTTGATAGAATTTGGCTCAAAATTTTGATTTCTAAACTTCCTTTCTACGGTAACTATCCTTCCCTCTGTGGCCTTCTCTCTGATTTCCATCCCGTCTTTTCACATCACCTTTTGTAGGCAGCAGATATTCATCCTTTAAATTTATTAATATTAGTGTTCTTTAGAGTTCAGTCTTATCCCCAACTCCTTTTATACCTTTCATTAATGGCCTTCTCTCTGTCACTTCGTCTTCTGTCCACTCCTATGCTGGTGAGAGAACACCCTTCGTTGCTCCTTCTAATTTGAGTACCGACCTTTCAAGAACAATGAGCGCATATCAGTATGGTTGCTTTGGAGTGGCTAACCGCGTTCAGGCCGAGCATAGTGACGTTGCTCATTATTATTATTATTATTATTATTATTATTATATTATTATTAATTATATTATAGGGTATCAATTTCTTTTAAAGACATCTTAATTATCGTTTGTAATTATAGAGTATTCATGTGATTGTTAATAATATTTATTATTATTATAGTTACTTCATTATTATTATTATTATTATTATTATTATTATTTTTATTATTATTATTATTATTGGTCATTATTATTATTATTGCATGTGTGTTGTAGCGAAAGTGAAATTGCTTTTAATGATAATTGTTTCATAAGACAATATCATTTCAGTCCCAGTTGACCAAGTGGGTTGTTGGAATCCTTTAATTAATGCCAATTAAGTCTGCCTTTCAAGCTACACTCATAATTGAGTGGCCTTTTAGAGAGCAATAAAGGGACAATAGATTGTTTTTGCAATCTTTGCCTTTGTTTTCTTTCCTTTGTCCTTTTTTGTCTTTGAAAATCAATGAAAAATATCAGTCTTTGTTAGTTTTTGTCTTTGGCTTCTCATTATTTCCTTTCACTTCTTCTTCTCTTCTTCTTCTTCTTCTTCTTCTTCTTCTTCTGTCTTGCTCTTCGTGGACTGTAAAGTCTTTGCTTCTTCTTCTTCTTCTTCTTTCTTCTTCTTCTTCTTCTCTTCTTCTTCTTCTTCTTCACTTCTTTTGATAAATCTTATCTTCTTTCTTTTCCTCTTTAAACCTCGTATCACTGAATCTTGATTTTCTTTTTTATAGACAATTTTCCTTTGATTTATTTGGTTTTATAGTCAAGAAGCATTTTCGTTTCGAGTATTTGATCTTATTTTTATTTGTCTGCAAATGTCTTTTCTTCTTACGAATACATCTGCACAATTTAAACCTCTTGTCCAATATATAATATATATATAGTATATTATATATATATATATAATAGTAATATAATAATAATTATATATATATATATATATTATATTATTATATATATATATAACATATATATATACTATATATATAATATTATATTTTAAAATAAAAATTAATTTTACGTATATAAGTCGTGATAAGGAAGGGTAGTTATATTATATAATAACTTGAAAATAATGGAACTCTACCTTTAACATTAGGATATTAATAGCATAGAAATATATAATTTATTATGAAAAGTTTCATTTTGCGTCAAATAATCTCATTCAAGTTTCAGTGTTATATTGACGTATTTTACAGACATCCCTTCCTAGAAATCATTTCCTTATGTTGGTTAATCACGTCCTTACTTCATTGGAAGAAGTTAACTTCTTCACTAGGATTTGGATTCCTATCAGGGAACCACAAAAAAATGTTCCTCCACCCATTATGAAGAAGGGAACAGTGAAGGATCCTGTCCAATCCAAAATGTATCCTGAAAGAAAAAAAAAGCAAATTAATAACTTGTCATCAATACAATTATCAATTTTGTTGTTTTTAGATGATTTTATTAATTTAGTTATCAAAATAGTTGCATCAACCTATTATTAAAGAATTAAAAAAGCTGAAGATTCCACTAGTCATTCGTACGAATCCCCAAGTAGTAGCGATATGTTCTCTCCCGAAGTCCTCAACAAGCATCACACTGAGAGAGGTCACGTAGCAGGCGCCAGCGACTGTGCACACAAAGGTGAGGATTACCAAAGATATGAGATTTGTTCCTAGTGGAACAAAAAAATTCCCAGCTGCGCTTATCCATAAACTGAAAGAATAATTTATAGTTATGATGCTGAAAATTCATAATTATTAATGCAACACAACCACACACTAATAATGGAAAATTGGAAAACATTTGACTTAAGCGAACAGAATTCTATTGGATACAAAATAATTTTTAATTTATTTATTTTTATGTTTACTTACTTATTTTTGCGTTTGTTTAAAAAAACAAGACAAAAAAAAAAAAAAAATAGGAAATAAAGAAAAATGCAAATTGAAAAAAAAATTAAAAATAAAATATATATTGGACTAAGCAATAACAAAGCTTAGGCATAAATTATGAAAGTTAAACAAAACTATCAAGGATTTGCTTGTACGTTTGTACTGGATAATAATAATAATAATAATAATAATAATAATAATAATAATAATAATAATAATAATAATAATAATAATAATAATAATAATAATAATAATAATAATAATAATAATAATAATAATAATAATACTTACCAGATCATCAAGGTATATGATTTTGAGAAAATATTTTTGTTGTTAAACCAGCCAATGAAAAGTCTCAAAAAGAAATCACAAACTGATTCAAAAGCAAGCATGATTGAAACCTCGTACGAAGATAGGCCTACAGATGTTTGGGCATAGATTACCATATAATATATAACTAAGTTCAAACCCCAGGGAACGGAGGCAGCTAAGAGTATATATATTAAATAATGGATGTTCTTGAAAAACTTGAATTCTAATTTCCTTTGGGGTCGCTTTTTCAAGAAGTTCTTATTTTTCAGCATTATTTCTTCGAAGAGAAGTTTTTTGATGCTAACGTTGGAGGTAGTTTTCACCCGTGTCCATTCTCTGGAATTGATTATCTCATCGTCTGCGTTATTCGCGTTAGGAATGAACAACTGTCCTTCGCTGTTCTTCTCATAATAAATCTCTTTGAAGACTTGATCAGTCTTTTCAATAGCCTTGATCCTCAGCTGCTTCTTAATAGGCCTCATTAGAAGGGAAAATACGAAGATATGGGCTGAAATTGCACCAAATAAAAGCAATGTCGACCTCAAGCTATAATACTCTATTATGAACGAAACTAGAAATGGAAAGAGTAAACCTCCAAGTGGACTGCTTGCCACGCGTATTCCATTTGCCAATGAAAGTTTCTTCTCAAAGTATTGAGGTGTGAGGATGACCTGGCTACACTGAATGATTCCTTGACTTAAGCCTGAAATAAAAATAAAGTTCAATTAAATGAAGAGTTTCATACTTTGCTATTCTTTATTATATAGTTTTACAGAATGCAAACTTTATTTTAAACAGATGGGAATAATATCGATGAATGGTACTATCGAAATAATAGAGGACTACTTTTTTCACTTGGTGATGCTCAATTATTGTTATATTTATTATATCAAATATTAATAATTAATTTGGCTTTATCCAAAACCGCAACACAGAAGGTACTCTTAACTTCCTTATTGAAAAGATATACAAATCGCTAAACGAAAAGCAAACATATTTAATAATAATATTAGATTTCTCGAAAGCATTCGTTGAAATTTCACACAACCTACTCCTAAGCAAATTAGAAAGACTTGGTATCACTAATGGTTTGCTAAGATGATTTCAATCATACTTATCTGGCCGAACACAATACGTTCGTTTATGAGAAACATGATTCTCGCATCATTCAGTCGACGTTTCTTAAATATTTAAGATACGTCGATGACACATTTGTCATATTTGAAAGTTCAAATTACTTAAAATATTTCATAGAACGACTTAAACAACTATCCGTCCTAAACTTCATTTATGAAGATGTTAAAAATCAAAAACTGACATTCCTAGATGTCTTACTTTGTTTTAAAAATGGTAGAGTCGAAAGGGAGTAAATGTTAAAAGTACAGATAAAGGTTTATACACAAATTATGATTCTAATATACCCGAAAGATATAAACTATCAATTATTAAAACCCTTAAACCACAGAGCTTTTAAAATCACTTCAACGTGGGAACTCTTTAACAAAGAGGTGATAAGAATAACAAAAA
>JABUQX010064329.1:32500-35000 GCA_015478945.1 Trachelipus rathkii | reverse complement strand
TTTATCCTATCTACAACTTTTCTCTACATCTCATTAATAGTTTTCTACCTGTCCCGACGTTGCCTATCCATTCTTATATTAAAGGATATCCCAACCCAGAACCAAATAATCAATGCTAGGAGGATTATTTCGTCTTTCAAATTGGGGCAAAGAAAATATGGTAGTTTTCAATTTTTCAAAAATTTAGTTGCTTCATCTTTCTGTTAGACATTATTTTCCACACAACCACAGCATTTTCATCGGAAACACAAATTTTACATTCTTCTATCCTTTATATAATCCTTAATATAGGTATCCTTAATATAATCCTTAATATATCTTTAATATAATCCCTAATATAATATCTTATTTGTGTGACCTTTTTTAGAAGGATCACATTGATTGTCTTTCTAAACAAGCTTTTAATTTTTAACACCCACCAAGTTGCTTTCCTCTTTATAGGAGTGTGACTCGCCACTGTATGGAGTATGCATCGTACAACCCGGGGTGACTAAACTTAGTCATCTTATCTTATCTTATCTTATCTTATCTTATCTTATCAACTCTCCTTCTCTCATCTACTTTCTTCAATCCCTTTCTGTTCTTTGTAATGTTCCATCACTCTCTCCTTATGCTATCCTTCTATCTCTCCGAAATTTTTAGCATCCTCCTCCTCCTCTTCTTCCTCCTCCTCTTCCTACTCTTCCTCCTCCTCCTCCTCCTCCTCCTCCTCTTCTTCCTCCTCCTCTTCTTCTTCCTCTTCCTCCTATGAGAAAGACTCGTGCGACTTCCCTTTCCAGGCAGTCTCTTCCACACCCTGTTCAACTTTCTCACCCCAGACCTCACAGCTGTGCTCAATCTTACATTTATTCCAATAGTACAGACTAGAACACTTTTTTTTCACTCTTCTTATTTCCATTAACTTGTATATTTTCACACTCAGTGTAATGGGACCAGTCGGCCTTTGATTTAAATATGATTCGCATTTTTACAACTTTGGTAGACTTAACATAGACTTCCTGCGGCCCTTACCAACAGGAGGAAACAAAAAGAGATTATATATATAAATATATATATATATATATATATATATATATATATATATATATATATATATATATATATATATATATATATATATATATATATGTGTGTGTGTGTGTGTGTGTGTGTATATATATTATGAGTGTCGTGTGGAGAGAGAGAGAGAGAGAGAGAGAGATTTTTTAAGTTAATGTATATATATATATATATATATATATATATATATATATATATACACTTATATATATATATATATATATATATATATATATATATATATATATATATATATATATATATATATATATATATATATATATATTATGTGTGTTTATATATAGTATTGAACCGTCAGGTAATTGAGTAATCATACTTTTGTCTGAAAAAGAATGATGTTTTTTTTTAGCAGATAAAAAGAGACAAAAGTATGGTGCCACTCTATTACGTCATTCAATCACAATACTTATAGTAGAAAAAAAATAGCAGCTTACTTTCATTTAAAACGTCATATGGAGGTTTATTCGTCCGTATGTTCTATCATTTTGATAAGTGTTTCTTATGTGTTTTAAGTGGTTTGTGTTGTTAATACTATATTAATATGGCTCCTATTAGAGAATTAGCTAGTGAAACAATTGCGCAAATCATTGCACTATATAAATCAGGCCTAAAAACAAAACAAATAACAGACATCATTGGCTGCTCGCGTTCAACAGTAAAGCGTTATGTTTGCACTTTGCAGTATTAAGTAAAATTGCGAGACTGTAACACCCCTTCAAAGAGATCGTTCTGGTAGGCTTAGAAAATCAAACAGAAGGACTTCAACAATCATAAAGCGATCATTGAAAGCTAATCCAAGAATATCAGCAAGAATTTTAAAAGAAAAATTCCACAGGTTCTTGGAAACCTCTCTGTGAGAACAGTACGCCGTAGAGTTAATTAAGAAACTGAGCTTTAATAGCTACAAGCCCCGGAAGAAGCCCCTGCTGACGCGTAAACAGATGACACGTAGGGTTGCTTTTGCAAAGAAATGCATATCTTGGGGGGATAAAAAATTTATGTCGGTTTTGTGGTCAGATGAAGCAACATTTACGGTGACAGAGAACAGGGGAGCCCGCGTTTATCGTCGACCAGGAAGTGATCCATTGGATCCACGTTATGTGCAGGGCTTCCCAAAAATGTAAAAGTTAATAAAGAGGTGTACCTCGAGATATTGATAGACAATTTACCGGAATCTTTTGAGATGGCCCAGGCTGAAATCTTTCAACAAGATGGGGCATCAACCCACACTGCTAAATACGTCACAACATGGCTAGATGACTGCCTGATTCCTTATATAAACGATTTTCCTGGTAATAGTCCAGATGTAGACCCCATTGAAAACCTTTGGCACATTATAAAAATGGACTTACAAGGAAAGGATGCAAGCTCTATTCCCAAGCTGGAGCAGGCTATCCGGGATCCTTGGGACAAAATCTCA
>JABUQX010064329.1:0-7500 GCA_015478945.1 Trachelipus rathkii | reverse complement strand
CACCAAATTGGAAGCTTCTGTCTGGAATTGTTTAAGTTATCAGTACGTTAACAGGTAAAGAGACCGTGCATAAACTTCATGTGCTTCTTTCGAATAGCGATACTTAATAACTTCTTATAGTGCCTTTATAATAATCTGGACGTGGAAATGAACAAGCATATGCTGTTTGTGAAACTCTTCCTGAATGGAGGTCTCCGGAAATATGTTAAAGCATTGATTTTCGATACCACAGCAACGAATACTTTAGGTTTTAGAGGCAGTTTCCTTTTGATAGAAGACATTTTAGATAAACCTATTTCTAATCTCTCTTGTGCGGTGAGCATCTGGGAAGATGACAGGGAAATCATTCTCTAGAACCGTTTTCGAGGAAAAAGATGTAACACTACAGGACTGGTATTAATCTTTAAGATCTGGTAACGCGTGGTCTGGAATCAATGTTTATAATTCCTGACCAGGGATTGAAACGAAAAGTCATGGGGCTAGAATCAGGGAGATGTATCTAGATTTCTTGACTTTTGTTAGATATACTTTGAGGGAACAGCAAGCCTAGAGAGGATTATAAATCTCTAGAATTAACGGCAATTTTCTTTGACGATGCATCATCTTGTGGAATATCTTCCGTGTTCCAGGGGCCATCCATCATGATGCGAGGTGGATCTCTACAAAAAAGCTATTTATTTCTTGAAAAATCTTTCATTTCGTGGTTAATTTGTTATCACCACAAGAGTGAGCCCGCGATCTGTGATATTTGTATTTTTCTGGTAGGTGCATGTCGAAGCATGGTTTTGTGCGCCTTCTGTTGCAAAAGCACAGTATCTGGATATCAGGTTCTTTCGAACTTGGGAATATCGTTATCGATCGTATCATCTTTCGTGTTGCTTACAGAAACTAGGGAATCATTTATGGTATTTGAGCCTCTGAAGTTTCATTATCTTCTTTTGATCAACATTTGTTATGGGAATCAAAAAATGAAAATGGTAAATGCTTTGAATGGTGAGATAGAATCTTCAAAGGGAAAGCTTAGAGCGCATACAAAGAAATCCGAAGATAAACCCCATGAACAACCGGAAGTGAAACGAATACATTACATTCGAAACTCGATGCTATCTTCTCGAAGATTTGATTGCATGATGACGTCAGTTAAAACACGTTCCCGTGGACGTGCATAAAAATGAAAATTGCTAAAGGCCTGGAAATTATAAATAAATTGAAAGTCGTTTGAAAAGTTAACTGAAAAAGGGTCAAGCTTACTGACAGATAGATTAATATATTTATAAGAGCCACCCTATTATATATATAATCTATATATATATTAGTATATATTATATATATAATATATATATATACTAACGATATATATATATATAATTATATATAACTATATTACTCATATATACAGCTATCACTTAAGTTCTATAATATTGTATACTATATATATATATATATATTATTTATATAGTTTTCCTATACATACGTATTATATAATATATATACAATATATATTAATAATATATATAATATAATATATATAAATTATCTTAATTATTATTTACTATTTTTTTTTTATATATAATTATCTTAAATGAATTTGATATTATATAAAAATTCAGCTTCCGAATATATATCGCTCCGATATATATATATTATGACAGGATATATACCAGATATATAGTATATAATAATATATTATATATATATATATAATAATATATATATATAATATATATAATAACAATATATAGTAGTATATATATATAATATAAAATTATATATAATATATACTATATATATAGTATAATATAATATATATATATATATTAATATATACTATACTATATATGATGGAAAGTGGAAGAGTGTTGTGCTGGCCTATGTGTGTGTAGGTGTATGCACGCTGGTGTTGCTTTGTGAACTTGTTGATAAAAATAATGAATCATATTAATTTACTAAAAAGGAAGTTTCTTCTTTAACTTTGCAGATAGTTATATATATATATATAATATAATATATATATATATATATTATATATAATATAATATAATATATAATATATATAGATATATATAAAATTAGATATATATAATATATTAAAATATACTATATAACTATACTAATATATATATATACTATATAATATATATATATAATATACTAATATAATATATTATATATTATAATATATAATATATATAAGTAATATGATAAATATATTATATATATAGTAATATAATATATATATATATTAAATATATATACTATAATATATATATAATATATATATTATAATATAGTATAATAATACATATATAATATTATATATATGTATATATATATATAATATATATAAAATATAATTAACTTAAAGTATTAAAAAAATATTATATATATTAATATATATATATATATAATAATATATATAATATATTATAATAATATATATATATATATTAATGATAGAGTCGAATAACCGCAACCGCAACCGCACGTAATGCGGAGCATACTGCACACTATTTTGACAACGCAACTGCAACCGCAACGCAGTTGTCACTAGTACACAACGCAACGCCGGTTATCCCTGGTCTTCATAACGCAATTGCGGTGACAGGAAGTTATCCTTTTAAAAATACTCTCTCTTATACTATCAAAACTTGCCTTCTCTCCCATTTTTATTACATGAAACAAGGATTCGCTTGTTGTTACCTCAAATGCTATTCTACGGACTGTAAGAACACTTATTGTTTCTATTCTATACCTTAATAGAAAAATCATTCATACACTGATTGGATGATATTTAAGAGAATTCACTCAGAAATTAAAGCTTCATTCCTCCTCTATCATCACAAGTATTCCTTTTATGTGTCTAACAACACTTACAGACCTCAGATTTTCGGAGGCCTGAAGGAGAGCGCCAACTAAATCAAACGACACCAAAACATCATAATCTACCCAGAAGTTATACTCGAAACTGATTATAAAATTCTTAAAACATTTCCTTCTCTGTTTCTATCACAACGTATCTCTTAGTATCTTCTGAGTTATAAGGGATCTTATTTTTTCACAAGGAATTCTGAAGAAACTAACAAAACAATCGTACAACTCTTCTTCAGAATATGGACAAAACTATAGAGGTATATTCAATTATACGATCATCTTTAAAGATATTCTAAACTGCAGAATACGCGCACCACACACACAAACACTAACTTCCTAGAATTGTTTTTATTATTAACTTTATGACTGACATATGACATTTGAGTGCTACAAAATAGTTAATAAACTTTCTTAATTTTAATGGTAAAAATATCATTGAGAAAAAGGATTGATCCGAAGATGATCTCCTATTGCAGTGGAAGAGACTCGAACACAAATCGAAAGTTGACAGATGATAGCTAAAAGATATTTGTCACTTCGCTCTATTATACCAAGCGAAGCAACTTTTCTGATAAAAAGGTGAAAATTAACAGGGAAAACAGCAAGCGAACTATTTATTCTGTAAATCTAACTTCCGACTGAAATCAATTACAAACGCGAATAACTAAAGAAGCACCTTAGTCGGACTACTTTCCATTTTCACAGGCGGGAGGATGGGAAATAGTGAATGGTTGTGTCATTTTGCATGTGCTCCTCGTCCGCCACCTTCAGTAATTCTTGTAAAGAAGTGTTAAAATTGCACATTAAACTACCAGACCAATTTAGAAATTTTCTAAGTTATAGTATAATTTAATAACAACCGTATAAAATTTTTTTTTGGTAGAGTAGATAAATTATTTTTACTTAAAAATAAATAATAATAATAATAATAATAATATAATAATCAATAATAATAATAATAATAATAATAACATTCATTATTACTATTATATTATTAGATTAATTATTATTGATTATTATTATTATTATATTATTATTATTATTATTATTATTATTATTAATTTAATTATTATTAGTGATAGTAGTAAGTAGTAAGTATATAGTATAGTTAGTAGTAAACAAAGCAATTGTTAAATTTTGTTGTTATTGCTCACAACCGCAACGCAACCGCAACCGGCACCCGCAACCACGGTTGTTGTAAAATTATAAAAACCGCAAAAATGACCGGCAACCGCGTTGTAAATATTTAAGAACCGCATAAAAAAACCGCAACGCTGGTTATGCAAAAATCAGCTTTCGTTCCATTCACTACTATATATGTAGTATATATATATATATATATATATTATACTATATATATATATATTTATAATATTCATTATATATAATATATATATATTATAATTAGTATATTATATATAATATATATATATATATATATATATATATATATATATATATATATATAATAATAATAATATATATATAATTATATAAATATATATAGTATATATATATAACAGTATATTATATATATATAATATATATATATATATATATAATATATATATATATACTAATATATAATATATATATATCTATATATAATATAGGTATATATACTATATATAGTATATATTATATATATACTATTATATATATATATATATATATATATAATATATATATATAATATATATAAATACTAATTATATTATAATATATATATAGATTATATTTATAATATAATATATATATATATAGATATATATATTAAAATATATATATATATATATTATATATACTATATATTAATACTATATATAATATATATATATATCTACTATAATATATATAAGATATATATACTATAGATATATATTATATATATATATATATATTAATATATATAAATAATATATATAAATATATATATATATATATATATATATATATATATATATATATATAGTATATATATATAATATTATATATATATAATATATATAATATATTAGATAGTATATATAAATATATAATATATATATATACTATATATATATATACTATAATATCACAATATATATATTACCTAATATACCACAAATTTATATTAGTGAGGGGACGATTAATCGTCATCGTCTTCGTCATCGGCAATAATCGGCATATTTTTTTTTCAATCTTCATCGTCATCAGTGTCATCGCAAATTTCGCAGATTATTTGCGATTTAATCTCATCTCTTATATCGACTTATTTGATTCCTAATTCATATGAATAATTAAAATAATAATAATAATAATATATAAAATAATAGATAATAATAATAATAAAATAATAATAATAATAATAAAATAATAATAATAATAATAATAATTTATATATAATATATAATATATACTAATAATATATATATAATATAATAATATATATATAATAATTATAATTATATTATATAGTTATATATATATATAAATATATTATATATAATATAATATATAACTATATATATATATACTAATTTATATGTATATATATAATATATAATAATAATATATTATATATATATTATATATAATATATATAATATTATATATATATATATATAATGTCGTGTGTGTGATGGTATGTGGACATTCCAATCGCTCCTAATGGTTCGCCTTTCTGTAATGCATATCCACACTCATCCTCAGACAAAATATATCATATTACACATACTATATCCAATCACCCCTCTGTTTAGACAACATCTTACAACATCCCTATCCCCTTATATCCCATACGTGTGAGGAGAAAAAATTGCCCACATTGTATGTCTTACGTGTCTTAGAAGGCGACTAAGGGACGGTGTAGTTAGGTTGGCTGCCCGCCTACTACCACTTATCTTTGCCAGGAATGCTAATGCATGCCTCGAGAAGGTCGTGATCGCAGTAAAAAGCGCCCTTCTATCCTTCGGCGAAAATGCAATGAATCGTATCTGTCTATGAAATGTTCAGAGAGAATAAAATGTTGAGTAATGAGGAGAATGTGATGATGTACTTCACAAAGGGCAAATGTGACTTTGCCGCATGCTGACTGAAACAAAGATGAAAGGAAACGGTGAGAAATGAGTAGTGTGTGTGAAATGTGTGTTTGGTGCTGTGAAAGAATGAGAGGAGATAGTAAGATTCAATTCTGATGATTAATGTGTAGAAGCTATCGTAGATTTGTGTGTGAGTACTAGAATTCTAAAGGCTTAAATTTAAGTGTGAAAAGCGTCAAAAATTTGTTGTGTTTGCGACATTATGATCCATCTAGGGGTAATGTTGAAAGAGTACATTCTCGGATAATCTGAATATGTTTGGTGGGAATAGGGAGATCTCGAGTTCATTTGCCCACATCATCTCCCATTCAAGTTCTTCTTTTTTACAGTGTCATCACCACTCACGCAGAGCCCTATTCAGGAGGGGGTGTTACACTCAAAAGTTCACCCTCTAGCGCAAAATTACGCATATGAGCACAGCCGCAGGCTTTAAAGGACGGAGATAAATTCAGTAGGAAATACAGAAAATTGAGAGAATAAACAAACATATTGCTGAAAGAAGGATCGCACCACAAGCAAACAGCCTGGATTACCAATGTCAACACATACTCGTGCGCAGTAACAGCACCTATTTCTACGAAAGGTCGTAAACGTTGTACTGATGATAAGATTCCCTCGAGCCACTTCCGCGCCCATCGGTACCCCATAGGATAGAACTTAAAACACCAAACATTACTGCGCCGCAAGATAGAGGTCAACTACTGGAGTACAGAAAAGTTTATAGGCCTTTTGCCGTTGACCGACCCTGTCCAAAAGCCGGTTGAAACCCCCTCCCCCCCCCCCAAGATATGAAGCATACTCCATACATGGCGGATGAGACCTTTGATATAACGACAACAAAGAAAAGAGGAAAGTCTCCAGTCAAACAAACTTCCATTCTTAGGCCGCCTATGGCACACCGTTGCATGCGAGTGTTTCCAAAGACACTTTTTTGTTCACGTTAAGCCAGATGTTATATTGTCAAACAGAGAGACGAGAGAACCTCGAAAGAGATAGGAAAGTTAGAATTTATTTTGGGGAAGGAGATTTGTAAAAGTTGGGTTTGTAAAAGAATTGAATTTCACCAAATATTTCTATCCATCAGCTTAGAATCAACATCGAAAATAGAAGAGAATGGCACATCTCTAGAAGTAAAAGGGAGTATAATTGGTTTGAGTAAAGTATGAAGGTTCATCATCGGCAATACAGGGATAGATAGAGTCAGTGTGAGAAAGCATTAATGAAAAGTAGAAAAATAGGAGATAAGACAGAAGCCTGAGGAACACCACTATTTACAGGAAAGGAAGAGTCCCATCGGCAACAGCCGATATTGACGTATTTGATAAGAAAGAAAGCTAGACATAATTAAGCAAAAAAAAAGAGGAAACCCAAAGCTGGAGAGCAGTGACGCGTCCATACTTGGTCCAAAAATGCGTGATATGTCAACTTCCAACCCAAAGATCCCGTAGTCCTAAGAGCTAAACCATAAACTCGATTAAAGGAATGTATATCGCCAGTAGACTTTCGTGCAACGAAGCCTACTGCGACGGAATGAGGGGGGATCTCTCTC
>JABUQX010064328.1:40000-45000 GCA_015478945.1 Trachelipus rathkii | reverse complement strand
GTCCGCCGGAACTCCTGAATCGTTTACCGGAAACACGTTGAGAAAAGGTTTCCGACCGTTGAACCGGAACTTGTGCATTCAGCTATACACCGGTACATATGGCGGCCAGAGAGGCCCCCGAATTCGTGCCTGGAAGCGACACACTGCAATCGGTTCCACACGCACGGCAGTCTTGACCGGAGCAAATTGACAGCGCGCGCCGGGTAAAAACACATGTAATAACGCGGCTTCAAGAGACACCATAACGAGTTTTGACATTAGGAAATGCGGTGGAGGCTCCGTTACCTGTGCACGGGAACTGTAAGCTTGGTATACATACGAGACGAGATACTGAAGGCGCAGAAATAGCTTTAAACTTTTTAGTCAAATAATGTACTGTTGGCGCTTAAGATAAAAAGTCGTTCGAGCTTCCCCATCGCTTCATGTCATTTATTAATATCATCCACTTTTATCGCTCTACGTATGAGGGTATAATAAGATAAATATTGAATATTTATTCCACCTTTACATTACTCAAGCGCCTTCGCGAGTCTTGATTGCATCACGGGCTGCACTCGGGCTTCATGTAGAACTGCAGCTAGAGGTTCTACTTAAAACTTGTACCTGATGTACTTAAAGGTTCGCGTGAAGCGCCCTCTCCGTACGGAATAGATATCTGTGCAAGTCCTATAGTTCGATCGATATTAACTTTATAACCCCCATGAAAAATCTGATGTGAATTATACATAATTTTTTTAACGTTTTGCTAAAGGTGCTCGAGAAGCCCTAAAATTATAGCACATTAGCTTGAGTAGATTATTAAGAGTGTTAATCACTCACAATAATAATTATTAATTGAAATTAAAATTTAGAAATTGATACACAATGTTATTTACAGAAACAGTAGAATATTATAAATTATAAAACAGATTTATTACTGACTAGGTCTCAGATTATGTTCAGTGAAACTATCTTATTAGAGTAGTCCATAACCCCGAGTCCAGTACTCCACATATTCTTAAAAATTGCACCCAGAAACACGAGATAGATATTTAGTCTTTTTTCACACGAATGAAAAAGTATAAACTAATGATCACCAAAGCCTATTTAGAGAAAAATCCAGTTGAAAGCAATAAGAATATGATCTCGGTATATATATTTCAATTAGAATAGCTGAGGACTGTAATAAAAAAAATTTTAAAGTTTAGCCAGTTGAGCCAACAAAAAGAGTTTCTTCAAATTGTAAATTTACCGAGTAGCCCGATTTCCGCAGTTCGGATCGAGATAATGGAGCCAATGATGAAAGCCAAGACTTCCATACTAACTGTAGGTTGTAATAGCCAAGGGGCGTTTTTTTGGAGCAAAAGGGGAGCACATTGTTCCACCACTCCACCTATCGTTATCTCTGTAGTGATGGGACGCTTCCGTTGCCATATTTTAAACATGCACCAAATATTTCTTTATTTTTGAACCTTCTTCTTTAACATTTTTTTCATCTATCAGAACGACGTTTTCTTTAAAAAGGACAGTATGTTAATTATGTGTATTGTTTTGAAATTTTATTATTTATAGAACCAGATATTAATAAATTTAATTTTTGTGTTACGAAAGCAATAAATAGAAATACATGATTGTTGAATAATATGAATTTTTGTAATTCCGTTGAAAAATTTTTCTTATTATACTTAATTTTGAGTCAACCGCATTGGACAGACAGTTAAAAATTATAAGCAATAAGACGAAAACGTTCTATATAAGACCGTCAGTATTTATACGAAGGGACGACTGTATGATGATTAATCATAAAAATTTAATCAATTGATTATAAATTAAAAATGAACCTTCGACCTGTACTATATTCACGGTTTCTAATACATCTCTAAAAACGCTAAGTGATTAATTAGTCACTATTAAACTCTAGAACTATGGATATATAATATAAGTTCGGGTATATGAGATTTGTATTATTTTTTTGAAGATATAAATTTTTTATTTTTTTTTAACACACAAATTGTTTTTAAAAATAATTAAGAATGATTAATTATTTTATAAATTAGTTAATAATCACTAATTTATGTACTAAATTATAATATAGAATTTGAAATGATGAGGAATATATAAATGTGCTCGAAAAATTATGAATTCATTGAATGATATATACTATTATAATACACTCAAACTACGGGGCCACCCCAAATTTATAATAAACGATAGTACACGTATACCCTACAAGACTAGTTATTTACTATAGAAAATACGAAGAATATTTAACATATATATATATAATAAGTAACTAATAGTAGTATATAGATATACTAATTAATAGTTACTGTATAATAATTACTACCTATAATATAATATAATAATATATATGATATGTTACATATACTACTCATACTACTATATATATGAGTATAGTAGTATGAAATAATAAGTAAGTATTTATTGTTAGTAACAATATAAGAAATACTATGTATACTCACCCGCCGCTATAGTAAATATAGTACCTAATGTATATTATAATCAAGAGTATAAAATACTATACTCATACTATATAACTAGTAATACGAAGAGGATATATATAAGTATATATATATATATATATATATATATACAATTATATAATATTAATATATATACATTATATATATATACTATATAGTTTTTTTATATACTGTATAATATCTGAATACTCTAATTTATACCATTCTTATTAAAAATGACTTGAAACAACGACTTATGAATTTGGTTTATGTACATGAAATATACAAAAAATTATTAAATAATTAAGTGCTAGAATTAATCTGCAATGTAGAAAAATATATATAAAAAAATACAAATAAAAAATATATAAATGATATTTTTAAATAGTAAAAACACACGACAACAAAAAAATATAAAGAGTAAAAAACAATAAAAAAATTCCATTTCAAGAGGGGTTGATTTAAATATATTGACTCGCGTTAAATTATTTGCCAATCCTAGCACAAGGAGATCTTAGACTAGCGTTATATATAATACAAATTTGTACAGTTGGTGATTTATTGTAATTCATCTCCAATTAAAATATTAATACTGTATTCATTATGGTGATTTTTCATAGATGTAATTCAATCGCTAGCTTAAACCTTTCCATCTTCGATTTGTAATGAACCATTCTTAATCTGCTTAAATCTGGTGCAAAATTATATAGCTACTATCCAGATATACATCATATGCATTATTATGCTATGAGCAACAACCCTCGAGTATACATGCTATGATATACGTCCTATCGAACACTATGAAACATGTCCATATCATGAAGGACAAAGCTATATTAGAATTAAATATACATATTATCTATGATATGCTAGATATATAAATCATTCCCCTATTATTATATATACTCATCCTCAAGTAATGAGGAGTAAATATTATTGTAAGTTAGTCGAATTTAAAATTAATCTTTAATAATAAATAAATATATTAATAATAATATTAATTAAATAATAAATTTATAAATATATAATAAATATTATTAATAATATTAATAAAAATAATGTTTTCAATTCTCTACATTCTAAAGTAGATAATTATTTTAATAACAATATGTAATATTACTGACATGAAAAATTAGAATCATAAAAGTATAATTAAAATAATATTAATTATTATTATTATTATTATATTATTATTATTTAAAAAGAAATAAAAACTTAAGTAGAAACTAACTAACAAAACAAATATTTACTAAACTGTAAGCAAAAAAATTTTAAGTTTTTTAAAACAAGATTCCATAATTTATCTTACTTAAAATGAATTTAATTTTGAATTTTAAATTTGAAAGAGTAAATAAGTTGTTCTCCATGTTGTGGAGTTAAGACGTCATCTCTTATCCTCAAACACGTTACCTGCTTCTGAAAAAAGCTTTTTTTAAACTTTGAAGACCCGTAGAACTTTATAAAATGTTGCGTTTCCAGAAGCCCACGCAGCCGGGGATGACACACAGGCTCACATCATCGTTTCCAAGCCCCGTTTGCGCACTTCTACGTCACGTAAACGTCACAGTCAGGCGCCGCGTTGTTAAATCCCGATTTTCGGGAATTAATTAAAGGCAGGCTGCGCGGAAGATACTTTATCACAAAACAAATCTTTTTAACAGATATGGGTCTTGGAAATGGCTTGCCAAAAAATTTTTTAATATTCAGTTAACTTTTATATTAAGATACTCAAAATATATCGTATCATTTCATAAAATAAATACATATAAGTATATAAAGAGTCATGGCGGGTAGGCAGGATTTCATTTAGGGTGGCAAAGGTTGAGTGATATATATATATATATTAATATATATATAAATATATATATATATAGTATATATATATTATATATATATATAATACTATATATATACCGTATATATTATATATATATAATAATATATATATAACGAGTAACATATATTCTCCTCTTCTATAACTATAACTATAACTATATATATATATATATAATTGATTATATATATAATATATATAATATAAATATTATATAATACGCTTTTAGTAAATACTACTTCATTATCTATCGATTCGTATGAGTTATCTCTTCCTTGTTCAGTCCCTGTTTATTTACACGTCATCAATATCAACCCGTTTAATCCGATATCATCTCACCGCAGATAGCCACCGAACTACAAGGTTCAATTTTCTTTATTTCGCCAAGATTTAGGGGGGACAAGTGCCCCCCTGCCCCCCCCCTGTATACGCCCATGATAAGAGTATTGTTTACAATTGCCAGCTGATCCGACGGCTCGCCTCGGCCGTTTCTCAGGTAACTCCAAATTTCCTGTTCTTCTTACTGGTTATGATTAATTTTTGCAATTCCGGACAGCGTTCCGAGTCGATTTGCACACGCGGCTGCACTCCGCGGCTTCTGAAACGCAGCCCTCATAATATATCCTTTTTTACTATAAATTTATTGCATCCCTCTTATCCAAATTTGTCTTGCAGAACTAAGAGCTCACAGTTTGGATATGACA